>JAOANR010000010.1:7231806-7335628 GCA_030278955.1 Hygrophila difformis
AGCAGTTGAATTTTTCAATAGTTTCTTTTGGAAGTGGGATTATATATACAAAAGCTTCGTCCGGTAGCAACTTGTATGTATTTCGAATAAAAAGTAGGTGAAGTATGCACAGCCGGAAATTCCACTTTAATATTTTAGTTTATAAGCATTTATTATGGCCAGTCTCAAGATGTACCAGAGCGTTACAAGAATACCATCATTTTTATAATTCATATTAGACTTTGTACACATGGGGAAGTTGATTGGGTCCCTTTTCTGTTCACATGATTGTACACTGTATAATTAATGGATGACTTGTGTAGGCACTTCATTTTGAGCATATAAAACATTATATATATACATTGTTTGTCTTGCGGATCCAAGCAAGTTTGCTGTTGCGGTAGCACCTGTTGCTGCTGCTGCAGATGCTGGTGCTGCGCCTGCTGCCAAGGAGGAAGAGAAAAAGGAAGAACCTGCTGATGAATCTGATGATGATCTTGGATTTAGCCTTTTTGATTAAGTCTGTTCAATGTCACTATTTGAACTGTGTTTTCCCTTGGAACTAAGGTGCTGTGTTTTTGTTGAATCTTAAACTACAACCCTGGTAATTTAGTTGTCAACTTTTCTTTTACCTCACTAAAAAAAAAAAAAGTGGGGAGATTGGTAAGAAATTTGGGCTGTGTTAGAAAGGGACTATTTTAAGAAATTGGTCAATCTTGTGTAATTTTAAGGCTTCTTTACCTGCTAAGTCCATACATTTTCTTTATATCGTGGTGAAGTTAGTAAGTTTGTTTGATTGGTTTGATTATGTGGTGAGTGCAATGAAGATTTGGGGTATTCTTTGTTCTCTGGTTGTTGCTCTTGTCCGAATTTTGGTCGTAGCAGCATTGACAAAATCCTGATGATTGTAAGTTTGTTTAGACATCAATGGTTGTCTGATCTACCTCTATAGTTTCCTCGTTTTCTTGATTTTTCAATCTAAGCACCTCGTGTTTAAGTCCTACGATAAGCAAAGCGCATATTGTTTGTATGTGTTATGCAGTTGTTGCAATAGTCTCTGAAAGATCCATGGAGTAATGAGCCACCAACTTGGTCCGGGAGCGATCCTTGTGGAGGTTGGGATGGAATTAGCTGCAGTAACAATCGTGTTATTTCGATGTAAGAACTCAGTTTTCAAGTGTCAACAGGCATACAGACAATCAATTGCTCTGTTTGATTTATTCTTGTTGCCTTTCAGCATGTTAGCAAACACTGGCTCGAAGGTCATCTGGCCTCGGACATCACAAGATTGTCTGAGTTGCAAATCCTGTACGTTTTCCATTTCTCAATATCCCTATGGACATATTTGTGCGCTGTTTGCCTTTTCTGATAAGAAACATTTACATCCACTGACTTGTCCTACAACAAAGATCTGACCGGCCCTCTTCCTGCGTCGATTGGAGATCTGAAGAAGCTAACAAGCTTGTAAGAAGCATGTTATGGAGTTATAACAGCTGGTTGGCAGTGAAAAAAGGCATATGTTTGTGAAACTTTCGCGCTTGTATTGCGGCATTCTTGTTGGTTGTGGATTTTCCGGTGCAATTCCATCCTCAGTAGGGTCTATACAGCAGCTGCTATACCTGTAAGCATGTACACACCCTCTATTTTCCTGTTACCGAACATTTGTGATTGTTTCCTTTCAATAAAGGTCACTCAATTCAAACAAGTTTTTTGGTGAGGTACCACCTTCCATCGGGAATCTATTACATCTTTATTGGCTGAATTTAGCTGATAATAAGCTTACTTGATCGATTCCTGTCTCTGGAGGAGGGAATCCTGGCCTCGACATGCTTCTTGACACTAAGCACTTGTAAGTAAAAACCACTCTATTCACCTATGCTTTTATCTGGATTTTTCATAGTTTTCAACATAATGATTTGGGTCCTAATCTTAACTTCAGCCATTTTGGAAACAATCAGTTGACTGGTGCAATGCCCCCCGGATTGTTCAGCTCGAATATGACTCTTAAACATGTGTATGAACCACTTAACCTGTTTCTTAGTAGTATTTTGTATTCTTTTTTCCTCATATGGTTTACTTGAGTAGGCTCTTTGAAAACAATCAATTAACGGGAGCACCCCTTCGACACTGGGGCTTGTGAAGAGTCTGGAAGTTTTGTAAGTACTATTTTCTGAAACCATAACTTGGCCTTTTCTTTTAGAAGGTTTAATAAAATTATCCTAAATTTGTCACAGGCGACTCGATAAGAACTCTTTAAGTGGACCTGTTCCAGGAAACCTCAATAACGTCACTTCCCTCCAGGAGCTGTAAGTAAAAAAGAGACAAGTGATTAATAAGCGTATTTCTGCTCCTGTCTATGGAATGTTGTTGGGTTAACTACTGGAAAATCCTGTTGAATGTTACAGTTTCTTGTCGAGCAATAAGTTGGATGGACCTTTTCCCAATCTGACTGGCATGAGTGTCCTGAACTACGTGTAAGTAACGCTTTGCTGATGAGATACTTCTTCTCGGCTTGAATTTGAAGATTGATGAAATATTGTGAACTACTACAATTGTGTAGGGACATGAGCAACAATTCATTCGATGCTACAGATGTTCCCCCGTGGTTTTCAGCTTTGCCATTCTTGACTTCACAGTATGCCTCCTCTCTCATTTGTGGTTATAACAAAATCCTACTTCTGTGTCGTCGCTGTTATCACAATCCTGATGAAATTATTCTGACTTTGTAGTGTGCTGGATAATACGCGACTTCAGGGGCAGCTTCCAGTTACACTCTTCAGCCTTTTCCAGTTGCAGACTGTGTAAGTGTACTCTTCAATGATCAATCATTAATCTAACATTACTTGGTTGAAATATGAATTTGCATGATCATTCATGTCATACCTTTTCAGCTCAATGAAGAACAATCGGATTAATGGCACCTTGGATATTGGAGCCAGCTTCAGCAGCAAACTATAGCTTGTTGATTTACGAAAGAACTTTATTGAACAAATCATGTACATTCTTGCCTCTCTTAATGCTCTGAACCTTTTTCTCCTATTAAAACTTACTCATGGTTTTCACCCATGTATTCAGACTTGTTGGGAATCCAATATGCGATCAAGGAGGAACAGAGAGTTACTGCTCCATTCCTCAGCAGTCTAATTCCTCTTACTCGACGCCTGCAGACAACTGCACGCCGGTTACCTGTAATTCAGATGAAATTTCAAGCCCTACCTGCAAATGTGCATATCCCTACACGGGGATGCTGTATTTCCGCGCACCTTCCTTTTCCACCTATGGAAATGCATCTCTTTTTGAATCTATTCGCCAAAAAATGATGTCTGTGTTTAAGGCCAGCCTCCCTGTGGACACCGTCTTTCTGAGCAATCCAACAAAGAACATAGACAACTGTCTCCGGTGTTTGTCCTTGCAGCATCCTGGGACCCAAATTCAAACAGTGGTGGAGTTCCACAGCTAAAAGGATCAAAGGGTTTTGCATTTGAAGAACTTAAACAAAGCACCAATAACTTTTCGGAAAGCACCAGCATTGGATCAGGTGGCTATGGGAAGGTCAGTCTTTTGCCGTCTATCTTTCTATGAACTCTAAATCACAAATTTCCTTATGTCTCTTACATTTTTCAGGTTTATCGAGGAATTCTCTCCAACGGGCAGCTGGTTGCCATGAAAAGAGCTCAGCAAGGATCCATGCAGGGTGGCCTTGAGTTCAAAACCGAAATAGAGCTCCTCTCAAGGATTCATCATAAGAGTGTTGTCAGTTTAGTTGGTTTCTGTTTGGACCAGGGAGAACAAATGCTGGTATATGAGTTCATTGCAAACGGTACATTAAAGGACAGTCTTTCAGGTTGGCATTCTTATCCTTTTCCACATATTGAGCAGCTGCAGACTGTTTAATTAATAGTTGATTTCTATCAATTAATGAAAAAAGGTCTTAAGTTAGGCTACATCTTTCCAGGAAAAGCATACGGTAATTACCCTCTTGATTTAGTCAAAATTGACTGAAATTTCGCTATTGGTAAGCCGAATTTACGTTGGTGAACTTTGTGAAATGTCTGCCACTTCCTTGCTGCTCGTTCCAATTTGTGAACTTTGTTTCAAAATGCAAGGTGTTATACCCCTTTATAAACCCCTTGATTTTTTGCCCATGGAATATATCTGGCCGTGAGGGTAAAGAAATCTCAACCATAGGTGTTTTGTGTCATAAGGTATCTAAAATCAACCATACTGACCTCCTTGGTGCCACTCTGTACAATAAACATTATTGTGCGTGTCTTCATACAGAGTTGTTTCTAAATATATGAGGCAGTTCATTCAAAGGTAGATGGCGGTTCTATTAGTTTTGCCACCAGTTTTTTATGTGCCTTGGTGTAATTGTCTGTTTCATTGTGCACAGGTGCTGCTCCCTCTAGGTGGACAGAACATCTGTCTCATGCTTAGTGTTGTTTCGTTCAGTGGGTTAAGCTGTTTTTTGTTCAGTGGACAGAACATCTGTCTCCCTCTAGGTTCTAATAGTTGTGTTTTCTTAAAGTTCAGGGGAAGGTGAACCCTACACAGTGTGAGGCTCTTACAATGGTTTTTGCTCAGGTAAATAATAATGAAAAGTCAATGAGATGGAAAAAATTTCAGGGAAGATTTTGTAACTCTTTAATTCCCATTCCAGGTTATGGGTAACCATGTCGCAATCACTGTTGGTGGATCCAATGGCCATTTTGACCTGAATGTATTTAAACCAGTTATTGCAAGCAATCTGTTACATGTATGTTCCACTATTATGTCATTCTTAATCATTTCTTGCTAAGTTTAAGTAAACCATGTTGCTTTAGGCGATCATTTCCTTGACATTTTTTCCTCGTGCATAGTCACTGAGACTGCTTGGGGATGCCTCTATTTCCTCGTGCATAATGGAGAGCTGCTGTTTTTAGGGTTTTCATTTTTGGCCTTTTGGGAGCTCTTAATCTTCATCCCTTTTTCGCTGCGTTGAATAATTAATTTTTGCGGTTGAGTGATGGTGATGCCATTTTTTTTTGTTTTTTTTAAATCTAGGTTTAGAATTATCCAATGCTTTATTTTGTTGTTATGATCGTGATGATCATTGATGGTGAATGATATTCATATTAGGTACGAACAATATTTATTTCCGGTTTGCCAGAGGATGTGAAGGAGAGGGAGCTCCAGAATTTGCTGAGATGGCTGCCTGGGTACGAGGCATCCCAAGTGAATTTTAAAGGGGAGCATCCCATGGGATTTGCACTTTTTGCCACTCAACAATATGCTCTTGCCGCTAAAGATGCAATTCAGGTAATTCTTATATGTCTAAGTTACTATGTCAAAGTTCGAATATTTTTTTTACTGACTTTTAGTTGTGTTGTGTAGGATATGGTGTTTCATGCAGATACTAAATCCATTTTGCACGGTGAGATGGCTGAGAAAAATCTCTTTATGAAAAGGGGTAGGTTTATTTGTTTTGTAATTGAGTTGTGTCTCATTTAGTTTTATGTGCAGTCATGAAAATGTGGCAGCTTTGCCATTGCAAACTACTAGGTGTAAGTGTGTAAATAAAATTTTTGCTCTAATTTGTATTGGCTTTTCTTTGCTGGAATTGTTGCTGATTCTAATGTTTATGATCAGAGCAAACGTATGCGGACATGTGGTGATTACACTCACACTACTTATTGAACATCTCCTTTTCATCCTCCCCCTCCAGGTGTTTGGGGCCCACATGGGTATGCTGGCTTCAAGCTAAACATGTTGTTTCTCGACGAGAAGTATAATTGAATATTCATTGTAAGCTATTGAATTAGAATTTCTTTTGTTAATGCTCTTTGTATCTTGGCGCTGATATATGCTCCTAGCTCCTATACCATATGATCCCTATGCTGGTTATGCGGTTCCTCCTGCTCCCATGCCCACTCTTTGAAGATATATTGAATTACAATTTCTTTTGAATTACAATAATCCTTGTTGTAATGTGGTTCTATAATTTATATGCAAAACAAAGATTTATGGTGAAAAGGCGCGAAAATTCGTAACCTTGTGAATTTCTGTACTCTTGGTTCAATATTCAATGAATAAACATGTAATTCTTGCCCAGGGATCCATTGAGGCTGTCCGACAAGCTCTCCAGGTGCTTCCACAAGTTAACATCAGTTTGAAGTTCCTACTTCAAGCAACTGGAGATATCAGCATCAGTGATATTGATCTTGTTGTGGCGAGTAAAGCCATTGTTTTCGGTTTTAAAGTCAAAGCACCTGGTTCAGTCAAGAGCTATGCAGATAACAAAGGTGTTGAAATTCGGTTGTATAAAGTTATATATGAACTAATTGATGATGTGCGAAAAGCAATGGAGGGGCTTCTGGATCCAGTCGAGGTAAAATTATATCCAGTGATATGCAAGACTTCATGGATGTGATTACATTCTTTATTGATATGAAAAAAATAGAGTCTTTTCTGTGGATAGACATTAATGATGGTTTTTTTTTTTTAAAAAAAATTCTATATAATTGGACTTAGCACATACAATATCTATTTTATACCCATAACTGAGGTTGCACTTTGAAAACCCTTCACCTATTGCCTAGAAATTTAGCTGTGTTTATGGGTGTAAATCTTATGTATCTTTTGTATGAAGAGTGTTGAATGGTGTTATGTTTTTGGTTGGTTGGTTTTTTACACTTGCATTTATAATACTTTATGGCGAACAGATAATATAGTGATGTAAAGGATATTACTTTTTTGTTTGGGTATATTTAATGTGACTATTTCTGCACTGAGGCAAATACTTGATCAAGTATTGGGTTTTTAATATAATCCATCCATTTATGCATTTGAGAACTATCTCTGGCAAGTAATGTATATGATATGTCATTTTTATTAGGAAAATTTATTAAAATAGGTCACTAGGAGGCTAGGATGACCCTTTTACACTTTTTAACCACTATATATATGTATTTAAAAAATAGACCTTTATGAACGCAATGTATCGTTCGATTAGGCCAAGTGATTGGATCCGACACACTATTTGTCTGAGTGTAGTGCACATGTTGTTATTGAAAAATTGGCCGAATCTGCCCATTTGGCCTATTTTGACAATTTTGTTTGTCCCTACGAGCCTATTCTTTAATTCCATATATTTTGTGGCTTTAAATTAGAAAGTAATCCTTCGAGTGGGCTATTTTGATGAATGACTCTTTTTATTATATGCCTTTTATAGTTTTATGCAGAAAATCTGATGAAAGGTGATATAACCCTACACATGCTTCATTATGAATTTGAATTCATAAAGAAGGGTCATGACACATTGCAGCTTTGTTTAGCTAGCATTGAAGATAACTATTGTTTCTTTATCACAGGAGCAAGTGCAAATTGGTATGGCAGAAGTAAGGGCAGTGTTTAGTAGTGGCAGCGGCCGTGTCGCTGGGTGCATGGTAACAGAGGGAAAAATAGTCAAAGAATGTGGGATTCGTGTGCTGAGAAGAGGCAAAGAAGTCTACATTGGCGACCTTGATTCCTTAAAAAGGGTTAAGGAGACGGTGAATGAGGCAAGTCTCTATATCTCTCTTTCATTATTTCCCATTGCGTTATTGTGTCTTTTTCGCTATTGGTTAATGCCGTGTCTTCTCTTAAATTTCCACTTTACCATATTCTGCAATACAACAGGTTAATGCTGGACTAGAGTGTGGAATTGGAGTCGAGGGGTTTGATGATTGGGAGGAAGGGGATAGCATCCAAGCGTTTAACTTGGTGCCAAAGAGAAGAACGCTCGAGGAGGCATCCGCATCTATGACTCAGGCACTCAAAGACGTAGGAATTCAAATGTGGAGAAACCAATTTCAGTGCTTCCCACATCTGTGCTCGAATGTTGTATGGTCTAACCAATCTCCAGGTGAGTGCATACGGCGTGTCCTCATCCAAAATGCTGTGGTTTGTGCTGGTAAAAACTGCGGGTATTGGTGCTATTTATTTGTATATAGTTATACATATAATGAGTTCCATTTTGTTACGAGCAACCTTCATTCGTTTAAGTTGGAAAAATCGAACAATTATTAAAGCCTGACATATTACACGCGAGAGAGGAATGGATCTCTTGGAAAGGATAAAATCAAAATGGAAAAAAAAAAAAGGACTTATGTTCTGACATATCTATATCTACATATATATGTGTATCTTCCTGCACTGTATCTACATATACATAAGTGCTCTGTGGAAGATATATTTAAAATGTGATTACTAGAGCTTCTTCACAAGAATGTCCTTATCTTTTCTTGGCACATGAGCCTATGTCCCTGTATGATGTTTTGGTGATATTGTTTGTATCACTAAGATAAAGTATATAATTATTGATGTCACAATATACTCACTATTAATTGATATTATTTGCAGATAAAACAAACCAGTGGTTAGTTTCTATTATACCTGTACACAACAAAACAAAAAAAAAAATGTGAAATTAACTGTTTTGATCTCTTAAATTAATCATTTATCATTAACTCACTTTTATACATTTACACTTGTTTCTTCTTTGGCCATGAGCAGTTGTTTACATCAAATTAAAGATAGGTGAACGCTAAGAACACTCCAGTATAATATTATTTATCATACTGATGGGCAGCGAATGCTAAGAATGCTGGAAACCAGAGGATTCGATGGCGGCGTGGTCTTTCTGAACCGATGAATGTCAAAGTATTTTTATTTATCTTATTACTATTTGATCGTGATTCCTGATAGTATGTTACATTTATTTTTGGTCTTAATTTCATCTATGCCACTTTTCCTGCAGGCTACTATTGCTGGTGCATTAGGTCCCACCGCCAATGTATCAGCCACAGTGTCTCCCATCCTTGAACGCACGGAAAAAGTTCATCTGCCAATGTCCCTTTTGGTAATTCCCTCTCCCCCTCTGCTTTGATCTGCCTCTTTGAGTCTTTGTAACTAATCTTCTATTGTGCCAATGGATTCTACATCTGCTATATTAGAACTGTCTTCTCATTTCGTTTGGCAAAACACAGGCAAGCATGGAAAGCAGCAGGGTAGCTGATGTGAAACCCCGAATTCTTAAGGCAACTGAAAGAAATAAAACCTGGAAGTCCCCTGATGTATCAGACCCAACCCAACTGAAGACATTGAAGTTGCCTGACCCTTTGACACCAAGGAAAGTAAGTTTTATGGCTGATTGGTTGAGATTTGGCGCTTGCTGTATTCCCCTCTTTAAATTAGTGTTAAATCTCTTAAGTTTTGTGTTTTGTTGAATTTCATTAGTCTTCTTTATCAATCAGGCGGTCGGTTATTTTATTTTATTTTGTATTTGTATCTATTCTTATACCTTTACCTATTCCCCAGTTCATCTTGTCATATGCTATGGGTCATTTTAGTCTTGGTGTTCTCCTTTTTAATCCATTGCTGTGTATGTGCTATAGGTTGTACACTTGCTTTACACAAATTCGGGCTAGCTGTTCTTGCGCTGGCCACGAATGCAGACCATAAGTTGTGGAAGTGGCAGCGCAATGACCAAAATCCATCTGGAAAGGTTAGAATTAAAGAGTTAATTTCTTCCACATGAATTTTTGTTGGATCGTAACTTACATTGATCTGTGTGGCTTAACATGCATTTTCAGTCATCTGCCTCCAGTGTCCCGCAGCTGTGGCAGCCTACCAACGGTGCTCTCATGTCTAATGACTTGAATGATTCCAAAGCCACCGAAGGCACTGTTGCGTGTATTGCGTTGTCTAAGAATGATTCTTATGTCATGTCTGCTTCAGGTGGAAAGGTCTCTCTGTTTAACAGGATGACCTTCAAGGTTCAGTACCACTTCCCTGATCCCTTTTTCCTTCATTTTTTTTCCTATCTGATGTTTGTGCTGCTATTTTGTATATGCTTCGTGAAAAACTGAGATGTGCTGATTCTTGTCAGGTCATGACAACTTTCATGCCCCGACCTCCTGCGACAACATATCTGGCATTTTATCCTCAAGATAATGATGTAATTGCTATTGGGATGGAGGACTCCACAATTCAGATTTACAATTTCAGGGTTGATGAGGTATAATTTTGATCCTTCAACTAGACTTGGAACTGGATTTCATTCCTACGACATAATATCTGATTTGCTATCGATAGGGGGATTGTTGTTTAGTAAATCTTATTCACTGGAATATTGAATCAAAAGTTTGGTATAATCCTCAACAGGTGAGGTGCCTCAGATACATGATTCTATTATAATAATTCCATGTTCTCCTTTTATAAAAAATGCCACCCATGAATATATTTCCCTGATAGACTGATAGTGATAAGCCGGTAATGATTCCTAATGATTCCTACTAATGTTTTTCGTTGAATACTGGAATCAATATGTGCACGCTAGGTTAAAACCAAGCTCAAGGGTCACCAAAAGCGAATCTCAGGACTTGCGTTTTCTCAGAGTTTAAACATATTGGGATGATCATTTCAATCAAATGTACCTAGCACTAGAAAAATTGATCTTATATTGAATCTGTTTGGTCTTACATTCTTCATTTAGTTTTTGTTACATATTTTTTTCCACTCATTTTATGGAATTTATTTGCATATATTCAAACTATAACTTTCTTTTATTTTGTCCCCGTACGTTCATGTGAGGGAATATGGAGTTCATTGGAATTTCTTTTATACTCTAGCCGCTGTCACTCTTCTTACTTCATTTATTAACATTCATCCAAGTCACTGCGGAGTTCTAGGTAACTTAATCCTCATTCGTAAGTGGAGTGTACTATGTCCTCTTTTTTAGAATGGAATGAATAAAAATTATGTGATTGGCTCCTTTTAACTAGATGAAATGTGTGATATCAGGGTATCAAGCTTTATTATTGTGTGGATTGAACAAGTACATCCTATCCGAGGAAAGGGCAGGTGGCATTATTAGTCAACATGAAGAAGGAATATTCAGCATATTAGGTAAAGATATCCTCATGAGTAAATTATAAGTGGTTTTCCTACAATGTCGTTTGTAGCTTTTACAGTAAACACCCTTCCTCTCAAATTATGATAAAATTAACTGGTCTACCCATTTTAGTATACATTTGTGACATTTGGAATGAACATTAGTTTCCCTGATGTTATTTTTGTTATTGTGGCATTTACTGTTTTTTTTTTTTCCATCTTTAGGGTATTGGGCTATGTATCTTCCTGGGGTCAGAATAGGAAGATATCTTCTTTGGTTATCATGTTGATGCAAGATTAAAAACCAAGAGGAATCAAGCTTAGGCACTTAGCATTTTCCTCTGGTATGCGAATGGTTTTGCTTTATGATTTAGTTTGCTATTTATTTGCTAAAAATTCTGTCTCTTTGAGATTGTCACAGGTTAATAACTCTGCTTTTCGCTTGGCATGTTGAAAAAACATCACATCGAACGGTGAATACCAATGTTGTGCTACACTTATTGTTTACTCGTTTGGCATGTTGAAAAAACATCACGTCTAACAACTAAGCTTTTTTCAAAGGATATTAATATTTTTACGACATAATAACTTTAATATAAGGAAAATATAAGCACTCACCTAAAAATATTTTTTCTTTTTCCACGGGCAGTTGTATATTCAAAATATATTGTGCATCACACAACGAGAAATATGAACCACTAAAAAGAAGAAAAAATATTATTTATCATAATTTGATATTAGCTACTTTCACCTATCAAATAAATTGGTTATCTTTAACTCACTTTTATCCATTTACACTTGTTTCTTCTTTTGCTATGGGCAGCTGTACGTGCAAATATGTTGTGCGTAGAACAGCATTTTTTTCCTAGTATATATATATATATATATATATATATATATATATATATTACTAGAAGGCGAAGCCGGAGGGTATGTATCAATTGCACGTGAAAATTGTTGAATATGAATATGACACGGTCAAGCAACAAATAAATGTTATTTGAGGAATTTCATAGATTCAGACACGATATAATTGAAGCCTTAACACACGTGTGGGGATTGTGTATAAATAGCAGAATCAATAAGGTGATGTTTAAAATATAATTATTATATTACTTATACTGATATATAATTATATATTTTTTAGACATAAATTTATAACCTAATTAAATTTATTTAATAATATTATAGTATTAATATTTTTTAAAATATTATGTATACAATCAAATAATTTCTATATATATTTGTAATCAATTATATCTTTTTAAAATATATATGAAGATTTCTCAAGATTTTGTTATATTAATAGATAGATTTATTTTCTAAATATAAATATTGAAGATGTGTCCGATGACGTGTAATTAGTCAGCAGATTACATGTAAACTTAAGAACCGTTGATCTATAAATGAGCATATAATGACTTATTAACCCTTTAAAATTAAGAAATATGAATTGAATTTAAGAAGGACTAAAGAGTCCGCACATGCCAAAAAATATTCAGGATTTATTATATGGATAATGAATATATAGAATAATCAAAAAGCTAAGAACATTGGCTGCGGCCCACCGTTTTCCGAAAAAAAAAAAGGCTAAGAGCATGTTATGGTGTATAATGGTAAAAGAAGTAATAGCCTCTGTTGCCCTGTCAGAGATAGGAAAAAAGTGTTTTACACCCACACCTTAAAAGATAACTTTTCTACCCGAAAAGACAAAAAACCCTTCGGTCGGGGACTTCGATCGGACCGATCGAAGATAAAATAGCCGACCGAAGTGCCTATTACTTAAGCATGATTAGTTGAGCTTCGGTCGCGAGAAAAAGCTTCGGTCGCACAATGTGATGACTTCGACCGAAGCAAGAAATAGCCGATCGAAGATATTTTTTATTGAAAATTTATTTTGTTTTTGTTTTCATTAGTATATATTATATTATTTGAAATTGTATATATTATTATTATTATTTATTTCAATAGTGTATATATTATATTTAAATTATATTATTTTATTTGAAATTTTTTATATTATTATTGAATTTATATATGACATTTATTATATTTTTGGTAAATTTATTAAAGTATTAATTATGATTATTATTTAAATTATTATTTGATTATTATTATATATACTATATTTTATTTTATTTTAAATTTTATATATTATTATTTCTAATATTAATTAGTATTATGGAAATCATTATTATTATTTTTGATGTATTTATTATATAATTATTATTATTATTTAAATTATATAGTATATTTATTATATTTTTGGTGTATTTGGACATTTTAAAGTATTAATTATATTTATGATACCAATAATGATATTATTGTTATTATTAATTATTATTTAAATTATTATTATATTATTATTATTTTATTCTATTTGTAATTGTAAATATTATTATTTCTAATATTAATTAGTATTATGGAAATTATTTTTATTATATTTGATGTATTTATTATATAATTATTACTAATATTTAAATTATATATTATATTTATTATATTTTTGGTGTATTGGGTCATTTTAAAGTATTAATTATATTTATGATACCAATAATGATATTATTGTTATTATTATATTTATTATTTAAATTATTTTTATATTGACCATATTTTATACTATTTGTAATTGTAAATATTATTATTTCTAATATTAATTAGTATTATGGAAATCATTTTTATTATATTTGATGTGTTTATTATATAATTATTATTAAATAAATTATATACTATATTATTATATTTTTGGTGTATTTGGACATTTTAAAGTATTAATTATATTTATATACCAATAATGATATTATTGGTATTATTATTATTACTTAAATTATTATTTTATTATTATTATATTTACTATATTTTATTTTATTTGAAATTGTATATATTATTATTTCTAATATTAATTAGCTTTGTGAAAATCATTATTGTTATTTTTGATGTGTTTATTATATAATTATTATTATTTAAATTATATATTATATTATTATACTTTTGGTGTATTTAGACATTTTAAAGTATTAATTATATTTATTATACCAATAATGATATTATTATTTATTATTGTTATTATTTGAATGATTATTATTTAATTATTATACCAATATTATACCAATAATATTTATTGGTATACCAATAATATTTATTATATATTTAAATAATATTATACCAATAATATTTATTATTTATTATACCAATAATATTATACCAACAATGATTTATTATACCAATAATATTTATTATAGATTATATTATTATATTATTGTTATTGGTATTATTATGATTATTATTTAATTATTATTTTTAATTATTCTATTTACTATATAATATATTATTTGAAATTATATATATTATTATTTGTAAACATGATTAGTTGAGCTTCGGTCGTGAGAAAAACCTTCGGTCGGCCAATGTGATGGCTTCGATCAAGCCGATCGAAGTTGTAATAATTCCTATTTTTATTTTTATTTAAATAATAATTTATTTTTTATTTTCCGTTTTATATAAATTATTATTTTTATTATTAGCATTATTATTATGGATAATAATGATATTTATTACTAATAAACAGGATTAGTTGAGCTTCGGTCGGATAAAACCCTTTCGGTCGGTAAATAAGATGACTTCGATCAAGCCGATCGAAGTTGTAATATTTGCTATTTTTTATATTTTATTGAAATAATAATATATTTTTTATTTTCCATTTATATAAATTACTATTATTATTATTAGTATTATTATAATGGATAATAATGATATTTATTACTAATAAACAGAATTAGTTGAGCTTCGGTCGTGAGAAAAACCTTCGGTCGGCCAATGTGATGGCTTCGATCAAGCCGATCGATACTCTAACAATTGCTATTTTTTATTTGTATTTAAATAATAATTTATTTTTTATTTTCCGTTTATATAAATTACTATTATTATTATTATTATTATTATTAGTATTATTATAATGGATAATAATGATATTTATTATTATAAGTGAAAATATTTGTATTAAAATTGTATTATTATACTATTATTCTTATAAATAAAAAATATTAATTATAAATTAGTTATAATCATAAAAATATTAATCATATGGAAGAGTTTCCAAGAAGAAGAACAAGAACAAGAAGAAGAAGAACAAGAACAAGAACAAGAACAAGTAGAAGAAGAAGAAGAAGAAGAAGATAAGCTTTAGGTTTAATGATGTATGACTTAAAAATGAAATTATGATCAAGGTTTAGGGTTTAAGGTTTTAGTTTTAGGGTTTAAGGGTTTAGGGTTTAGGGTTTAGGGTTTATGGTTTAGAATTTTATAAAGGGCTTCGATCAAGCCGATCGAAGTTGTAATAATTAATATTTATTATTTTGATTTAAATAATAATTTATTTTTTATTTTCATTTTTATATAAATTATTATTTTTATTATTAGCATTATTATTATTATGGATAATAATGATATTTATTACTAATAAACATGATTAGTTGAGCTTCGGTCGGATAAAACCCTTTCGGTCGGTAAATAAGATGGCTTCGATCAAGCCGATCGAAGTTGTAATAATTGATATTTTTATATTTTATTTAAATAATAATATATTTTTTATTATCATCCATTTATATAAATTACTATTATTATTATTCGTATTATTATAATGGATAATAATGATATTTATTACTAATAAACATGATTAGTTGAGCTTCGGTCGTGAGAAAAACCTTCGGTCGGCCAATGTGATGGCTTCGACCAAGCCGATCGATACTCTAATAATTGCTATTTTTATTTTTATTTAAATAATAAATTATTTTTTATTTGAGGTTTATATAAATTACTATTAATATTATTAGTATTATTATAATAGATAATAATGATATTTCTTTTATAAGTGAGAATATTTTTATTAAAATTGTATTATTATACTATTATTCTTATTATTAATAATATTAATTATAAATTAGTTATAATCATATAGAAGAGTTTCCAAGAAGAAGAAGAAGAACAAGAAGAAGAAGAAGAAGAAGAAGAACAAGAAGAAGAAGAAGAAGTAGAAGAAGAAGAACAAGAAGAAGAAGAAGAAGAAGAAGTAGAAGAAGTAGAAGAAGATATGCTTTAGGTTTAATAGTGTATGATTTAAAAATAAAATTATGATAAAAAAATATTTATTATGAATTATAGTTATAAATTAATGGAAGGGTTTAGGGTTTAGGGTTTAGGGTTTAGGGTTTAGGGTTTAAGGTTTAGGGTTTAAGGGTGTAGGGTTTAGGTTTTAAGGGTTTAGGGTTGTAAAAGATGATTATTAAAAAATTATTTAGGATTTAAGGGGTCAGGGTTAATGGCTTTAGGGTTTAAAGTTTTGGTTTAGGGTTTAGGGTTTAGGGTTTAGGGTTTAGGGTTTAGGGTTTAGGGTTTAAGGTTTAAGGTTTTAGCTTTAAGGTGCAGGGTTTAGAATTTTAAAGGGTCAGGGTTAATGGCTTTAGGGTTTAAAGTTTTGGTTTAGGGTATAGGGTTTAGGGTTTAGGGTTTAGGGTTTAGGGTTTAGGGTTTTAGGTTTAAGGTTTAAGGTTTTAGCTTTAAGGTGCAGGGTTTAGAATTTTAAAGGGTCAGGGTTAATGGCTTTAGGGTTTAAAGTTTTGGTTTAGGGTTTAGGGTTTAGGGTTTAGGGTTTAGGGTTTAGGTTTAGGGTTTAGGGTTTTAGGTTTAAGGTTTAAGGTTTTAGGTTTATGGGCAGGGTTTAGAATTTTATAAAAAAATTATTTAGGATTTCATGGGTTCAGGGTTTAAGGGTTCAGGGTTTGTAGGGTTCAGGGTTTTAGGGTTAGGGTTTAGGGATTTAATGTAATTTATTAAATTAGAGACTTCGATCGGCCTTTTCCATCTTCGATCGGTCCGATCGAAGCTTTTAATAAGCTGACCGAAGCTTAATTTAAAACGCAAGCTGTGGGCCTCCCTCACTTCCACTTTCCCTTTCCCATTCTCGACCTAAACCCTTCATACGCCGATCGAAGATTTCCGTTCACCCTTTCGAAATTTTTGACGTTTTCCGGCCAATAATCCACCGGAGATGGAAGATCCGACGGCGGAGGAGATGGGAGACGCGGTGTTTGACGAAGGGTTGGCTCTAGTGCCCGTCGAGCAAGCGAGTGGAGAGGCGCCGCCCTCGCCGCGGCCGTCGTCACCCCCGCACGCCGCTCCTGCGGCCGCCGGCCGCCAGCCCCGCCCCCCCTCCGGCACCGACGCTCTTCGGGTAAGTATTTCCCATCCCCACCCCTAACCCGCCGTCCCCACCCCCAACACGCCTTCCCCACCCCCAACCCGCCATGTCTGTTCTCTGTGTTCAGTTTCTTTTTTCTTTTTTTTTTTTTTTTTTTTTTTTTTTTATTTTATAAATTAAATGCATACTGTTTAAATTGTTTATGTTTTTAATTTGCAATTTAAATGCATATTTCCCATTACAGTATTTATTTAAATTTGTGTACGATTTCTTAGGGTTTCGTAAACTTGAGTGTTTAGTATGTTCGGATGTGGATTGTCTATTTTGGATGTATAATTTGTTAGATGTGTTGAATTTTTGAATTTATTTGGTAATTTGGATGTACGATTTAGATGTATTAGATGTGTTGAATTTTTGAATTTATTTGGTAATTTAGATGTATTAGATGTGTTGAATTTTTGAATTTATTTGGTAAATTTGGATGTGCGATTTCTTAGGGTTCGTAAACTTGAGTATAATTTTGCGAATTGTTGTATTTGGGTATATGAAGTTATTTGCTAATTTATTGTGAATTTGGGTATAAATTATGGTGTTTAGGGTTTAGGGTACAGGGTTTAGGTTATAGGGTTTAGGGTACAGGGTTTAGGGTTTATCCATAAAGATTTGATAAAAATTATAAATAAAAAATACTATTTATTTTAAAGTTTAAAAAAATTAATTTTTAAGGGTTTAGGGTTAAGGGTATAGGGTTTAGGGTTTAGGGTTTAGGTTTAAAAAAGTATCCATAAAGATTTGATAAAAATTATAAATAAAAAATACTATTTATTTTAAAGTTTAAAAAAATTAATTTTTAAGGGTATAGGGTTTAGGGTATAGGGTTTAGGGTTTAGGGTTTAGGTTATAGGGTTTAGGGTTTATCCATAAAGATTTGATAAAAATTATAAATAAAAAATACTATTTATTATAAAGTTTAAAAAAGAAAATTAATTTTTAAGGGTTTAGGGTTAAGGGTATAGGGTTTAGGGTTTAGGGTTTAGGGTTTAGGTTTAAAAAAAGTATCCATAAAGATTTGATAAAAATTATAAATAAAAAATACTATTTATTTTAAAGTTTAAAAAAATTAATTTTTAAGGGTATAGGGTTTAGGGTATAGGGTTTAGGGTTTAGGTTATAGGGTTTAGGGTTTATCCATAAAGATTTGATAAAAATTATAAATAAAAAATACTATTTATTATAAAGTTTAAAAAAGAAAATTAATTTTTAAGGGTTTAGGGTTAAGGGTATAGGGTTTAGGGTTTAGGGTTTAGGGTTTAGGTTTAAAAAAATTATCCATAAAGATTTGATAAAAATTATAAATAAAAAATACTATTTATTTTAAAGTTTAAAAAAATTAATTTTTAAGGGTATAGGGTTTAGGGTATAGGGTTTAGGGTTTAGGTTATAGGGTTTAGGGTTTATCCATAAAGATTTGATAAAAATTATAAATAAAAAATACTATTTATTATAAAGTTTAAAAAAGAAAATTAATTTTTAAGGGTTTAGGGTTAAGGGTATAGGGTTTAGGGTTTAGGGTTTAGGGTTTAGGTTTAAAAAAATTATCCATAAAGATTTGATAAAAATTATAAATAAAAAATACTATTTATTTTAAAGTTTTAAAAAAAATTTAATTTTTAAGGGTTTAGGGTTAAGGGTATAGGGTTTAGGGTTTAGGGTTTAGGGTTTAGGGTTTAGGGTTTTAGGTTTAAAAAAATTATCCATAATAAATTTATTAAAAATTATAAATAAAAAATACTATTTATTTTAAACCGCAGGGAGATTGGTGGTTTGTTCGGCCCGAGGGACAGGGATGCGCCCCTCACCTTATTATGTACTTTAGAGCCCTAGTTCTCCCGATCATAGTGCATGAGTTGCAGGAGACTGACCCGGATGGATTAGCGGAGCTCCGGGCTTCATGTTTTTCATATCTCTACAGAGGAGCGACTCACGAGAGAGGGCCGCGTTGGTCTGATAGCGTTATGGCGGCTCAGGCCATGGCCGAGATTTTACACCGTGAGGTGGCGTTCCGCTTCCCTGCCGATGGTGAGGAGTGGGGTGAGGACGATGCTGTCTGGTTTTTTCTATGCGGGCGATTTGTGCGATACGGCCGGCAGGAGCACGCTTTGATTACTGGTTTGCGGTATGGCCGGTCTGAGTTCCAGCTATACTCGGACGATGGTCCCCCAGCCGGGAGCTTATTTTCGAGGTACCAGGCTGTTCTCGCGAGCGCCACCGCGGATAGGATCCGTACAGCCTTTAGGGACGGGCATTTTCGTACGACACCTGGCGACGGCTTGAAAGTCGCTAGGGTTTTGACAGCCTTCTATCTCGTTCTCGGGCACGATGGGCACAGTCGTGGTCCGGAGCCATGGATGTGGCGGTTGGTGGAGGACCGGGATGCTTGGGAGGCATTTCCGTGGGGTTTGATTAGCTGGCAGGTGTCACGACATGGCTTCAGGCGTCTCCTCACCGCGACCAAGCCTGATGGCTCAGTGCACTTCTACGGCCATGCATTGGCATTTATGGTACGGTACTGTTACACCACATATTATAAATGTTTTCATTTGCACTGGTCTAATGATTTACCTGACGTAATTGGTTCGTGATCTCTGCAGGTCTGGGCCTGCGAGGCCGTCCCAGCTATGATGACGATTTATTGCAAGGAGAGATTCGGGGACCCGACGGAGCACCGCCCCAGGATTGTACAGTACCTATTCAAGAGGGTCACGAAGGCCCGAGATTGTATCAGCGGCTTATGCAGGAGATTCACCGCCAGCAGGAGGCCACGAGATTGGTGGTGGCGGCGGAGGTCAGGGCCGTACTCCAGCGGAGCCACATCCGGACGCCAGATGTGGGCAGAGCTGGCATGTCGGGTAGCAGGGAGGCGGGGGTGACTCCTGGAGTACGTGCGGGTACTGCATCGGGGGCAGATCAGGCACGCGCTACGAGAGAGTTCTCTGGAGTGCGAGCGGCCATGCCGCAGGTGTGCTCGGATTCACAGGATGCTTCCGGATCCGATCATGCCGCCGACGCCGAGCAGCGTACACCTCAGTCCGGCCATGACGAGGCGACTCCATCCGGCACAGGTAATTATATTTATTCTTGCTAATTTACTATCATACTGCAGTCGAGTTAATATTTGAGATTTGTTGAATGATGTTGTGACTACATATTCGCAGGTTTTACGTCACCACCTCCCAGTGCGCCTACTGTGCATCCGAGTTGCGACGTCACAGCTGCAGGTATTTTACTGGCATTAATGCGATTTATTTAGCACATCCGGATTGATTCTTGGTATTTTATTTATGATTCACTAAAAATATTTTTTCAGGGTCTGTTACACCACACTTAAGCATACCTCCACTGTCCACTGACCCGACACCTTCCTCCACCACAGCTGCAGGTATTTTGCTGTTGTTTAGTTTAAAGTTTCATTGTGTACTTATTCTGCTTATAGAATAATTGTTATTTTTTAAACCCATATGTAATTTCCCAGATTATGTTACACCACCGCCACGGGTGCAGCCACCGTCCACGCTGCATCCAAGTTCCTCCACTGTCCACTTAGCGGGTATGTTTTCGGTTTTTTGTACATACATTTTAATTGTTTATTATTTTCCCTGATGAGGATATTTGCGTAGGAGGTTCCGGACGCACGGACCCCGCCGAGTACCGCACTAGACGGGAGCGACAGGAGTCTCAGGCGCTTAGAAGCCCGTTCACCACCAGGCTTGATCGACCGCGAGGGCGATCTGGGAAACAGTTGTTCAGCACTTATCTGGAGCAGGGCGGATATAGGTAATTTTGTAACCAGTTAAATTAATAGTGCACCTCACTACGGGAATACGAATCATGTGTACTTCTAATGCAGTGTAAACGTCGGGGCGATGTTTTCTGTTACCCATCATTTTTTCAAGTCATGGTGCACCACCACCTACCACCTGGAAGACGAGGTAAATTTGCTTTTCGTTTCTCTACTGGGCGTGTGCGTAAAACAAGAATTTTTAAGTTCATATCTACTCAGTCCACACTACATTTATTGTTGCAGCAATTAGATGCGTACCTTGAGATTCTACATTTCAAGCCCGAGATCTTCGGTGGCCGGGTGCGACAGGATAGGCAGATAGGCTTCGTCGATGCAAAATTTCTGGTTAGGTTTATAATTTTGTCTACGAATGTATATGTATTATATTTATTATATTTATAATTGACTGACCGCAATTCTATTCTTAAACTAGACTCACCTTATCCATACCTGCTGGGACGCGTTTGATAAGGTGCCACGTTTTGATGATAAGGCTGTGGAGCGATACCGGCAGTATGTTGCGGGGCAGAGGCCCTCGTGGGGCAAACCTAGGCCGTGGTGGACACTTGACGAGGTTCGTGTTAATAACAACCGAACTTATTTATTTTTTCAATTTAGCGTATCTATCGACCATTTAATTGTTGATTTTTAAACAGTTGGTGTGCCCGTGGAACGTTCGAAAGCACTGGGTTATCGTTCGATTTTCACTGAGGGAGCAGTGCATCTACCTCCATGATGGTCTGTTACCGCCGAGGGCCCTGACAGATCCGGTTAAGGAGAAGTTAAAGGAGACGCGCAAGGAGGACCTCCTGCCATTCAGGACACTATTTCCGGCGCTACTGCAGGTTGCCGGATACCACCGACATAGACCGGATGAGCCTACTGTACAGCAGTGGCCACTAGGTCGACCGCAGGACAGCACAGTTTTACCCCAGGATGATAGGTATTTTATTGGTTTTTTGTTTTATGCCTCAATGTTGTATAATTATTGCTTTTGTAGTTTTGTTTAATTTAAAGACTAACTGCAACAGCTCCTCTTGCGGCCCGTTGGCTCTTCTCACTGCATATTGCTTCCGCATGGGTACATTCCCCCGTCTGGGCGTGAAACCGGACATCAGATCTGTTCGTTTCGAGCAGGCGTTTGCAGTGTGGCGTTTCAGCTTGGACGCCTCCGATGACGAGTTCTATGAGGGCGCTCTATTATGATCTGATATATATAGTTCCATATTTTCGTATTTTGTGATTATTAAGCGATGTAGTATTACATTCTATTTCATGGTATGATATGATATATATTGCTATATGATAACACAGATATGAATAACAACTGCATTATAACCAATATTCAAATAGATCCAGACGAGTTCTTCCCACAGTTATTCAAATGATCTATATATTGTCATATGATTACACATTTCCAATTATTCGGATAGGTCAGAATCTTCCCACTCCTGATTGGCATCATTCAAATTGGGGATTTCCACAACACTGGGCATTTGACACCGTTTCACCGTGTGCCCTTCCTCACCGCAACGACTACACCTCTTCTTCCTGCGTTGACGTGGTTGAGACGGTCCAGGAATGTCATTTGGATCGACTGGTTGTGTGCACCTTCTCTCTTTGTGCCCGAACTCACCACACCTACGACATCGCTGACGCCTTCCGGCACGCGAAGCTTTCTCGGTGGCGGATGGGATCCTGCTCTGTTTCGGTCGTCCTGCTTGCCTTGGGCATTTTGGTGTACCGCATTTTACGTCTGCTATTTCTTTAGGTATTTGCCAAACATCAGGGTGCTCCATTGGAAAGACACGCTCGCCCCACGCAGCAAGTAGTGTATCACGCGTGTAAAAGGATGGCATGTAGTAGTTCAGCTCCCCTCTAAAGGACCTGTACATAAAAAAAATTGATAATTCCAAGCCAAAATTGGACAAGACAAATTCGATAAGAAGTTGTATTATCTAACACATGCTTGATTGCGGCAACAGCGTGGGCGCACGGGATGAGCATGGTCTGGAACGAAATGCACGTACACGTCCGATCAATGCCAAGGTCCACCACGTATGTCTTATTGTTTTGTTTCACGTGATACACATTTGGGTGGTTCGTTGCCTTGACAGGTAGCTTATCCCCCATTTCCCTCGCTTTTAGTAAACATTCGTTCGCCCATTCTGTAAGATGACCGGTGGTAAGTGCTGCCTGATTGTGCCTCTTCGTGAACCATTCACTCTGAACGGCACGGATAACCTCGAATAGGGAGCAAATTGGCAGCTTCCTTGCCCACCGGAGCCGGCGGTTCATGCTCTCTACGATGTTCGTCGTCATCATGTCGTAGCGACGAACGACGCAACGCACACGAGCCCACTTCTCCGGTCCGATAACGTCCACAAGATAGTGATACGCGCCAGGATAATGATCTTTCAACGTCTTCATATGTTGCTCGTACTCGGAGTTCTTGAAGGCATAGGCGGCTGCGGTGAATGTGTCGACCGCTGACTTCCCTCCGTGCTTTAATATTTTCTGTGAGAGGTGCACACAACACAGAACGTGATGTGCCGTCGGCATGGCTTCATAAACTGCTCTCCTTATTGCCGGAGAACCATCGGAAACTACAAGCACATCGTCAGGAATGTCAAGGGCCCGTCTCAACTGCAGAAGAAACCATCTCCAGGATGGGACCGACTCGACTGCCCCTACACCGAAAGCCAGTGGGTAAATCATATTGTTGCCATCCTTCGTCACGGCCGCGAATAAGACACCCTTGTAAGATCCTTTCAAGTGTGTGCCGTCTATTACAATGAACGGCCGCATATGATTCCATCCTTTAATGGAAGCACCAACCGCGAAGAAAGCATATTTGAAACGACCCTTTCTGTCCAACATGTAATCTGTAACAGTTCCAGGGTTCTGCTGCTCCAGCATGTATAGGAATGATGGAACCATCTGGAACGAGGTGTCGTGGTCCCCGAACAGCGATGCTATTGCGTGTGCCCTAACTTTTCTAGCTAGGGCTACCGACACAGTGACGCCCCTCTTCTTCAACGTAGCCTGAACCTGTACAGGTGACAGCGTGCTCTCATCGAGCACTATTTCATCTCCGAGGAAGGTACCCAAATATCTGGATGGGAGTGTGTTGGGTGGAGGACGGTCTGGATTCATCACGCATGTATGTGGAATTAACTTGTACACAACCCACGTCGATCCACTGCCTCGCGCACGCATCTTAAATTCACAATCTTCCTCACGACAACACACCCAGTACCTGTGCGGCTCTGACTTAACCGTCTTCATGCCGGCTCTCTGATCCACCAAATACTCAACGAGCTTCTCCTTCAGCCTCTCTTTAGTCCCAAAAACTGACCCACGCGCTAGGATTCTATCAACCGAATCGTACAAGTACGGATCCACGTCTCGCTCGGGCAGATCAAAATGCGGTCGCGGCAGATTCCACATTCCGCTAGTCATGTCGGGTACAACGAACGCTTCTTCAGTATTTCGCCAAAACGGATTCTGCTCTCCATGCAACCCCCGCCCTCCACGCGTCTTTCTACCATTATTTTTGTTGTGTATGTCCCAAAAAATTTGGGCATATTTCTCAATCTTTCTCGTACTGAATGACCGAGACCCTTCTTCCTCTCCGTAGTCTGGGTCGTCCGACTCGTCCGACTCGGCCGACTCGTCCGACTCGTCCGACTCATCGTCCATCGAAGATCGCCATTCTTCCTCTTCACTCCCCTCTTCACTCTCCTCTACCTGCTCCTCCTCTTCGGCGCCATCTTCTCCCATGCGCTCCCCTTCATTGGACTCCGGAGGTGGGATGTTTTCTGCTTGCCCTGCATTCCCCTGCCCGTATTCATCTCCATACATGTTACTCCATCCTCCGTGCCCACTCGTATATCCGGGTACATTTCCCATGTTGCTTGCACCATACGCCATTTCCCCTCCGTAAAAAAACTCGCTGTTGTTTGCTCCAACATTCGGGTAATCGTAAAAATTATGCATCGGTTGTTGCCCGAATATCGCATCTGTCCAGCTTCCCGGCTGTGGAACGAATGGATAATTGAATTGTTCGTTATAATTTGTAGACGGTTGTGGAACGTCCGTACCTAAAAAAATTATTTAACACGTATTAATATTCATTAACATGTAATGGCACCTCCCAAATAATCGAAATTAAGCCCATATAGAAAAGCTTACGGTTCATGTCTTCCGGATCTCTATTACCAGTGGTGGAATCTCCCTCGAACCAATTGGAACCAAACCAAGACATTGTTCCGTCTCAAATAATACACCTGTCAGCAATTTGATTCACAAAACTACTTTTAATAACAATAATCTAACAATAACCGTATACATTTGTTATTTATTATACCAAATATTTTTAATATAACGAAAAATGCTTATAATTACTTTAGCATTTCTAAGTACAAATAACAACAATTTCCATCAAATTAACTACAAACTAAATTAATCACCGTTTAATTTACTAAATTTAAACTTAATTAACCTACAAATTCAATTAAAATGCAAACAGAAAACTTTACTAACATTTGTGGTACATATATCATCGCATCTACACTTCTTAAAACAAAAACTTTAGAGTATATTTCAAAACATAAACAAAAATAAACATTTATTAATTATAAAAATAATTGACCATAACTTATGCAATATAAATTTATAAACTTACGAGTTATGCAAAATGACACAGGATCCGGGCCTTTAAGAACCACAGTAGCAATTCCAAGAAGCACAAAATATATTATCTAAATGCAACTTGAAGAAAGTAGTGGGCAAAGAAAGAGATGAATGTTTCGTTTGTGAATCTAGATCTGAGATGCAACTTGAAGTATATTATTTGAGCTGTCCACAGCTGTCCACCAATAATTGAGCTTCGATCGGCTATTTAGAGGTTCGATCGGACCGATTGATATGAATTGGATGACCGAAGTTTTCAGCTTCGGTCGGCCATTTATGCTTCGGTCGGCTATTTTAAACTCCGACCTAAGTCCAATATAGCCGACCGAAGTCTCCTTAATGATGTTTAATTACGTTAATCAGCTACTCACTTCGGTCTTCTATTTTTTCTTCGATCGGTCCGATCGAACCTTCCGACCGAAGGGTTTTTCGTCATTTCGGGTAGAAAAGATAACTTTTAAGCGGTGGGTGTGAAAAACTTTTTTGCTATGTCTGACAGGGTACTGCGGTTTGCATCCCATGGTAAAATTTTGCATATACAGAATACTAGGAGAGTAGAATTATGTCATGCGAGAGTGAGATTATGTAATATATTGAAAGTGGTGGTGGAAGCTGGGGAGAGAACGAAGCAGCTGGTGACAAAGGAGGGTTCTGAGGTGAATCACCAGAATGGTATTACAGACAAAACGGCTAGAATGCTAGCTGAAAAAGACAATGCAGAGAATCCTTTTTTAGGTGGTGCAGGGGAGGCTAAGATGAAAAAGGTTGACTTATCCCCTATCATTAAAAGAGGACCTGAGTATGAGAAAGGAAAGTCTTCTGTCAAGGATAATGGCACTAATGAGGAAAGGAACTTTGTGGAGAGGTCACGTGACAGCCAAATGGAGGGTCATGTTGCTGCGGATGTGCCATCCCAACCTGAAAGTGGCGCATGGATTAAGGTGGAAAGGAGGAAGCCCCATGGGCCAAAAAAGAACAAAGTCTCTCGAGGGATTACTGGGAAATCCAAATTGGGCCAGAATATCCAAGGCAAGGACATTAGGCCCAGACTCACTTTAGTGGGCTCTAAACCACTCAAGCTTATCACTAATACCATAGGTAATAAGGATAGGCCCAATACTAAAGGGCGTCTCAGTATAGGAAGGGAGAAAGGATTGCCGGAAAAGTCCAAGACATTCACCGATGGGAACTCATCGCTAGCAAAAAGGGCGAGACCGGACGAACTGATTATATACGGGGGCTCGGGGAGTAAGCCGGAGCGGTCGCTCACAACTAATGGCAGGAGCAATTCGGAAATATCGAAGGACGGCATGGAAACGGATAGCTCGCGGGAGGTGGGGAATAAGGAAAAGAAAATCGAACTTCCCTGCGATGAGGAGATGCCAGGGGCAGACGAAGTGGAAGAGAGCCAGACAGAGGCAGGAGCGCCTTAGACTCTACTGGATTGTCCGGGTACGATGACTTTTAAATCCCTATGTTTATGGATTTTAAAAACTTTAAAAAATTTTCTTGGAATCTTGGTGGTATCATCGGGGCCGATAAAAGGAGGATTCTTTTGGACTTTTTGAAATGCCACTCTCCGGATTTGGTGTTCATTCTAGAGCCGCAATCGATTTTTGCTAAATCCCAGAATTTATTCCTTAAAGCTGGTTTCTCTCCATTATGTATTCAAGAAGCCCAAGATAGAGCAGGGGGGATCTGGGTGCTAAGGATTAATGGTTTAGCTATTCAATCGAATGTCTTTGATGTACGGGATAGATTCATCACGCTGAACCTTGTTAGCGGGTCTATGAATTGGTTTATTACTGCCGTATATGCGTCGCCGCAGTACTCCACTCGTAGCAGTGACTGGGAGAATCTTCGATTGCTTAAGGATAATATAGAGGGTGCTTGGGCTCTAGTGGGGGATTGGAACCAAATACTTGCGACTAATGAAGTTAGCGGTGGTTTGTTTAACTTGAGAAGGGCAGAGGAATTCCAGGAGCTTCTGTCGGAGTGTGGACTAGCTACTGTTAACACACAAGGTGGGGTGTTTACGTGGGCTCGACCACTCGGTAATGCCAATTTCATCAGGAAGAAACTGGACAGATGTGTAAGCAATTTGGAGTGGTTGTCTTTATTTCCCCTTGGTTTTGCACATAACTTGGAAAGGCTGGGGTCAGATCACTCGCCTATTCTTGTTCACTGTGGTTTGCCCCCGGCTGCTCCGAAAGATAAACCCTTCAGATGGGAAGCTTCTTGGGCGTCCGTGGAAGAGTACAGGAATATAGTCTTGTCAGCATGGAACCCGGAAGCGAGCTCCATTTATAACCAATTGGCTTCGGTCAGGGAAGCCTCCAAAGCCTTCCATCAGTCGAATGGGAAAAACCTTTACTGGAAAAAGGTGAAATTGAAGAAGAGACTGGCTGGCATTGCCAAGGCATTGGAGAGAGTTGACTCAGTTAGACTCAATCTCCTTGAAGCTGAACTGAAACAAGAATACAACCATCTGCTCCTTCAAGAGGAGACCAGATGGTTTCAAAGAGCGAAGAAGAACTGGGTTCGGTTGGGGGATCGTAATACCTCATACTTCCATGCCATTGCTAGCAGCCGTCGCCATCACAGCAGGGTGCATGGGATTCATTTAGAGGATGGATCATGGTGTGAGGATGACCAGACGCTTAAAATCAAAGTCAGGGATTACTACCTGCAATTATTCACCGCGCCATCCACTGGTCCACACTTGGAGGCTAGCAATCACCAGCAAGTCGTCCAGATTCCCCCTCTGAAACCTATCCAGGAAGAGCACAAAAGGAGACTGGAAATAGGGCTAAGCAGGGAGGAGGTGGATAATGTTATCACTGATATCAACGCATTCTCTGCTCCAGGCCCGGATGGGTTCCCGGCTCTTTTCTACAAGAGATATTGGGATATCATGGGTGATTCTGTATATCAGTTTCTGAAGACCACCATGGAAAACAAGTCCTTCAGACAAGAGCTCGGCCGAGCTTACATCTGTCTAATTCCAAAGAGCACGCCGCCATCCAGTTTCAAACAATTTAGACCTATCACTCTGTGTAATGTTCTATACAAATTCCTGACCAAAATTCTTGTCAACCGGATCAGGCCCATCCTCAAAGTTAATATTTCTCAGCATCAATCGGCCTTCCTGCCCGGGAGAGGAACTATAGACAATGCAGTGACCCTAAGGGAGATTATGGGGTACCTCACAGGCAGCAAGGCGAAACTTAAGAGCATTGTCCTCAAAATTGACCTAGAGAAAGCCTACGACCGTGTCAATTGGGGATTCATCCATACCTGCCTTAAGGAATCGGAGTTCCCTGAAAGTATTGTTCAACTTATTATGCACTGTGTGAAATGTCCTTCCTTCTCTGTTATTTGGAATGGATGTCCCTTAGAAGAGTTCAAGCCCGGGAGGGGACTGAGGCAAGGTGATCCCCTCTCGCCCTACCTTTTTCTTATGGTAATGGAAAAGCTCTCTACCATGATACAAAGGGAGGTGGAAGGGGGGGCTTGGGATCCTATTCGGCTAACCCAGGGAGGGGTAGGGATATCTCATCTTTTATTTGCGGATGACCTCATATTATGCTCTATGGTGGATAGGGAGAGCATCAAAGCCAGTGCTAAGACTATGAAAGATTTTGATATGGCCTCGGGACTGCATCTTAACCCGTCTAAATCGAAGCTGTTCATCCCGAAGTATATTCCTCAGGCTGACAAGGATTGGATCATGGCAGAGCTTAATATCCATGCGGCTGACTCCTTGGGGGTCTATCTAGGCTTCCCAACCTTCAATGACAGGCCTAAAATTGCAGAGTTTGCTTTCATCATTGACAAGCTGGACAACAAACTCAATGGGTGGGCAGCGTCGCTGCTGAACAAGGCGGGCCGTCTAACGTTTTGTAGAGCTGTTCTATCAGCTATACCGGCATACTATATGCAATTATTTTGGCTCCCTGAAGCTATATGTGAAGGAATAGACAAGAAAATCAGGAAATTCTTATGGAAAGGAAGGGAAGGGAGAGGGCTGAACCTGGTTAACTGGTCTAAGATCTCCATTCCCAAAGCTGCAGGTGGTCTTGGTATTAGGAGGGCCAGACTAATGAACACGGCTCTCCTTGGGAAATTTCTTTTGGGGTTTGATCCATTATCCGGAGAAACCTTGGGTGCACCTCGTCCAAGAGGGATTTTATGTGAAAGATCTTTCCTTCCCCCACAGAAACAGGTATCGCTCCCATCTTCTTAATACCATGGAGAAGATTGCTCCCGCCATTAAGGAGGGCCTCTCTCTTAGGCTCGGAAATGGAGAAGCGTCGCTTTGGTTCTCCCCTTGGTGGAACAAACAACAAATTGGGCCTCTACTTCCTTTTGTTGAAACTAACGACATTCACCTCAAAGTTAAGGACGTCATAAGGGATGGAAGCTGGAACTGGAATGGGATTTCGACGCAAATTCCATCCAACCTTCTGAAGGACATCACGACAGCCCCCCCTCCCATCCTTGAAGAGAGTATCCAGGATGAGTGGATCTGGTCTGGCCACCCGGAAGGTAAATACACGGTCAAAACAGCGTACCAGCTCCTCTTGAAGATGGAGACGCCAGGCAATGACTGGAAGTGGATGTGGGATTGCAACATACCTGAGAAAATAGGTTTTTTTCCTATGGCTCACTTCCCACAACTCGCTGCCCGTGAATGCCATCAGGTTTTACAGAAATCTGACGCCCTCCCCCCTTTGCACTATCTGTGGCATGGAATCGGAAACATGGGGCCACTGCTTGTTCTACTGTCGTTGGGTGGGGAACTGCTGGAAGAAATTAGGGATCGATATTCCTGAGGACTGCGATGAGATGCCTAACAAGGACATCAGGGTCGTTCTAAAAGCTCTTCATAACATCCATGGTATGAAATTCTTGATGGCCTTATGGACATTTTGGTTGGAAAGAAACTCTAGGGTATTCAGAGGTCAGGATAAGCCCCACTGGATCCTCATCAAGGAGATTCAAAGTCTTTGTCTAGAAGCAGATCAGAGCCGCCCCGACCCTCCTCAGCGGCAGAACATTACTAGACTTGTTAATTGGAACATGCTGGGGTGTCAAGGGGATATTCTCCATATAGATGGTAGCTCTCAGCAGTCAGGTGATCGTGGAGGGTTCGGATTTGTTGTGCGCAAAGAGAATGGCAGTTGGTGTGGAGGCGGATGCGGTTTCTTGGGGAAAGTTTCCATAATCTATGCTGAAATGGCGGCCATGGCCTTTGGGCTGGAATATGCAGCGAGGCAAGGGGTGAGATCCATCCATGTGTATTCAGACTCCCTGGAAGTCATCCGTCTGTTGGAAGCCTCAGAGGCGTCCCATTTGCTAGCCCCTCTCCTTACCCGGATTAGTAGGGTGAGGAACTCCTTGGATTTTGTTGGCATTCACCACGTGCATCGCGAGGGTAACAAAGTGGCCGATTGTCTTGCTCGACGAGGTACATCCAATGAAGAGTTTTTCACTACCTGGGCATTCCCGCCCGATTTTGTCAAAAGGGATCTCTTTGCGGATGCCATAGGAACTTGGTTTCCTAGGGTGTGACTGCCTTTCGTCTTTGTTTCCTTAGTTTTCCGTTTCCCGTTTGTTTTTCACATTATTGTTTGTTATCAGGCCTTTGGCTAGTCCAAAAAAAAATAGATTTACATTTAAAAGAATGGCCTGAGTGATATGAGGCTCTGACAGCTTAAGCAAAGATCTCGAGCTCGAGTTTTTATTTATGCAGAATTCTAGTTTGTGAGATAAATATATATATATATATATATTATTAGAAGGCGAAGCCGGAGGGTATGTATCAATTGCACGTGAAAATTGTTGAATATTTTTTTTGAAGAGCTTTTTTTTTTTTTTGGGAAGAGCGAAAATTGTTGAATATGAATATGACACGGTCAAGCAACAAATAAATGTTATTTGAGGAATTTCATAGATTCAGACACGATATAATTGAAGCCTTAACACACGTGTGGGGATTGTGTATAAATAGCAGAATCAATAAGGTGATGTTTAAAATATAATTATTATATTACTTATACTGATATATAATTATATATTTTTTAGACATAAATTTATAACCTAATTAAATTTATTTAATAATATTATAGTATTAATATTTTTTAAAATATTATGTATACAATCAAATAATTTCTATATATATTTGTAATCAATTATATCTTTTTAAAATATATATGAAGATTTCTCAAGATTTTGTTATATTAATAGATATATTTATTTTCTAAATATAAATATTGAAGATGTGTCCGATGACGTGTAATTAGTCAGCAGATTACATGTAAACTTAAGAACCGTTGATCTATAAATGAGCATATAATGACTTATTAACCCTTTAAAATTAAGAAATATGAATTGAATTTAAGAAGGACTAAAGAGTCCGCACATGCCAAAAAATATTCAGGATTTATTATATGGATAATGAATATATAGAATAATCAAAAAGCTAAGAGCATTGGCTGCGGCCCACCGTTTTCCGGAAAAAAAAAAAAAAGGCTAAGAGCATGTTATGGTGTATAATGGTAAAATTTTGCATATACAGAATACTAGGAGAGTAGAATTATGTCATGCGAGAGTGAGATTATGTAATATATTGAAAGTGCATCACAAAACTATATACTGTCATCACCGTCATAAACATCACAAAATTCACACAAGAGATCTTTTTCACCTCCACCATTAAAAAAGTTTATCTCTCAGCACATTTCTGCATATACAGAAGCTGCACCCTAACCATTCACAGCTAAGTGATTAGTCGTGATAGAGTTTGGATGGAATCCATATTTTGGAGGTGCTAAATGTGACGATGCCTTTATGGTGCTTCAATCTTGTGATATTTTATGCATAGAAATATGAGATCACATATGTATATGATATATCTATATGTTGAATTAAAAATGACTTTAAATAATATTTTTTGAAAAATTAAAAATAATTTTTACTTCCTCTGTTTTTGAAAGTATTTGATGGGCCCACATATCACGCAATTCAACGCATATTTTAAATCATAAATAACTCAAGTTTAGTACAAGTAAAAATTCTAAAAGTTCGATATTTAAAAACTACACGGCAAGACGAATCTAACAAGATCTTACTTGACTATAATATAACTTGTATAACTATGATAAAATTTTAAGTGAAAGTCTGTGTGTGAATAGTGACGCCTAACTAAATGTAAACAACTTTCAAGAACGGAGGTAGTAATAATTAATTTGATTCATATTAAATTTACTATTTAATTAATCAAATTCAACCCGTTAATCACATGTATAGAAGATTATTTAGATAAATTATTTCTTTAAGTTAAAACCTAAATGTCAATATAGAATGGTATAAACTCATAATATTGTATTTATTTCAAAATATATATTATGTAACATAAATACTACCTCTGTTTTTGTGATAATGCAACATTGCATTTTTTGTTACTATTCATTATTTAACTTTGATTCAAATTTTTATCATAGTTATATAAAGAAAAACATAGTCGAGTGAGATCTTGTTGGATTCTCTTATCTTGTATTTTTAGAAAATCAACTTTTTATAATTTTTATTTATACACAATTTGAGTTATTAACCATTAAAAATATACTTCATTCGTTTGAAATTTTTTTAAAGGTTACATATCTCATTTGCGCATATGCCAATGCACATTTTCAACGATTAATAACTCAAATTCGGTACAGGTAAAAATGATAAAAATTTAATATTTAAAAACTACAAGATGAGACAAATCCTACAAGATGTCACTTGACTGTATTTTGTCTTCTATAACTATAATAAAAATAGAGGTCAAAGTGCTACAATGAACAGTAAAAAAGCCAAAACGTAACCTTAAAAAAACAGGGGGAGTATATTGAACTACCTGCAATGGATGAATGTTGCATTTTGAAGAAAACGGAGGTAGTATATCAATCACTAACTTTATTATTAGTGGCGAAAATTTATTTCAAAAGCCCCTATAATTTAATCACTAGTGCAATGTAATTATGAGAAAATTAAAACAGGAGCACCTAAAATTAAGGAAAAAAGAAGAAAATAAATACTCCCTCCGTCCCATTCCAAATGTCATACTTACTATTTTTGTATGTCCCATTACAAATGTCTTCTTTCTATAAATAGAAATAATTTTCCCCTCCAACAACTATGTGGACCCCACCATATACTCACAAACCAACTCTACCTTAATTCCCGTGCCCAACAGTAACCAAACACTTGGAGTGGGACGGTGGGAGTAAATTGTAAGCCTACGGCCCGCCCATCTAGAAGCACTTGACTTTCGCTCCATCCCCACCCTTAAATAATAGCACGGGCCCCACAAAGCGACGGTGTAAATTCATCTGGCGTCGAGGTCCCGGCGCCCATAAAAAACAGTGCAAGCTAAATTCAACTAAAGGGAAAGCTTCTTAAACTCCAATCTTCGACCAATACTATTATTATTGCATTTCACACATAGTAAGAAGAAATGAAAAATAACCTCCCTTTGTCCACCTCCCTCCGTTCCCCGATCATGTTCGATCCATTTCCAACAACTCAATTCCCAAATCCAAACCCTAGTTTCCCCATTTGGAACCATGATCAAAACCAGGAATCAGGCATGGAAAGTGACAATTCAGGCGTGAATTCCCCGCCTCTATGGAAGAACAGCCCCAGCCCGTCTCGCCCTCTCCTGGATTGTCCGAATTCCCTGTCGCCCAATTCCAGGGCACAGGCCATTGCCAGGGGCCAGTGGGAGCTCATGGAAATGGTCAAGAACATGCCCGAATCCTCCTACGAATTATCCCTCAAAGACCTTGTCGAGCACCACCGCAGCAGCAGCAGTACTGCTGCTGCTACATCAGTTTCCGTCGAACAATCCCACAAGGAAGAGATGATCAGAGTTATGAAGAGACAGGAGAGCTGCCGGAAAGCCGCCGCGAAATTCGAAGACAAGGGTTTGTTCCTCAATGTGGCGGCTCCGTTCTCGATCAAATCCAGGAAAAAGGAAGGGGAGAAAGATTGGTGGAAGAAGAAGAAATTTACGGGATCCAGCGACAGTGACAGCAGCCGGACCACCACTACCAGCGCCAGCTCCGGCAGCAGCGCCGTTACTGTCGACACCGCCGCCGGCGACGCTGGCCGTAGGTATGTACACGCGCCTTGGAATTAAGTCCCTTTTTTTTTTTTTTCCTGTTTTGATACTTTGATGAATTGATGGAGGAATAATTCGTTGCTTTTTATTGTTTTTGTCACTGAAATTAATCCAGGAAAAGAAATGGTTCCCGGACAGGCTGCTGCCCAATTTTCCAGACAAGGAAAAGCAAAAAACCTGTAGAATAAAGCAAATTCTTGGCAATGTTTTTGTGTCTCCCACTGTACATTCCTTTTTTTATTTTTTAATCTTGTGGGTTTTAACTTTAGTAACACAAACGGCTTCTTCTTGTTAAAATATCAACAATGTTGGAAGCAGCTATTGCTTGTATTGAAGTAAATTACGACGATGTTAGATAAATATTGGAATAAGTTTAACAACCTTGGGCAACTTTATTGCTCAGCATAGACACGTGTCTCGATTATAGCTTCGAAATTTCATTTAATTTTCTCGCCGATCGCTTTCAGTTTGCTTGCTTTGCGTTGCTTTGTTATTTTTAGTTAATTTCACGTTTTAAATTTTTTGGAGGAAATATATTACTCCTATATTGCATAGAACATATAGACATTCGATTAATTATTCAAGTGACCTATTTAAATAGGTACTATTTTTTCTGATGAAAGCCCAAATTATTTTACCATACCACATAAATTATAAATATTATATTTACTTTTTCTTTTTTGGTAAACATTGAGATTCATATATAGATAAAGATCAAAGAAGAATAGGAGACTGGGTGGGAAATTAGGAATAAAAAATCATAAGATTGAAAGTCGAGAACATGACAATTTCACTAATTTCCCATCCCAATATTACATTTACAATGGATAATCCCCCATCCCAATATTACATTTACTATAGATAATATGTATTTTTAATAATTAATAATTTAATTGGATACAAGTAGAATTTATATAAAAAAAATATTGTAAAAATTATAGAAGTCATTAAATTTAAATAATGAATAATATACAAAAGTTAAACGTATCACTTGTAAGGAGGGAAAAAAAATCTATTTTCTACTCCTATTACTTTTCAAATTAATTTATAAATAATACTGCAATATTTTACTATTTTTATTAGTAAAATATCTTGCATTCAAAATTATCCGAGTCTGATAAAAGTAAACAAAAAACCAAAAAAGTCACTCCAAGCTCCCTGAGGATGGAACTCCCCTTGAGTTCTCTCCCTCACTTTCCATCTTCTTCGACTCAGCTGGACAACACCCAGCCATTCTATGAGAATTATTATTTGATTATGATTGCATCGTGATGACAGGATGATTACAATATATGTACAATTGATGAGTAACAGTATCTCCATGAATAATGGAGAGAATAATACAATATAAATACAATATAAATACAAAGATATATAATATCTACAAATATAGAAAACTATCTGCAAATCTTATCCTTAATACCCCCCGTCAAGCGCTGCGTCGGGTGTATGGAAACGCAGAGCTTGGTACGCAAGAACTCAAAACCAGGTTGCGGTAACGCCTTAGTAAAAAATATCTGCTAATTGAAGATGCGAAGGAACATACTCAGTGCGCACCCTTCCAGAAGAGACCAGATCACGAATGTAATTACAATCAATGTCAATGTGCTTAGCGCGCTTGTGGGCTATCGGATTTTGACTGAGAAAAATAGCACTCTTGTTGTCACAGAGAAGGATTGCAGGAGTTTTAGGCGGCTGATGAATCTCCCGTAAGAGATTAATTACCCAAATGATTTCTTCACCAGCTTTTGCTAAAGCTCTGTATTCGGACTCACAACTCGAACGAGCAACGGTCGGCTGCTTTTTAGCACTCCATGAAACAAGATTACCCCCAAAGAAAATGGAGTAGCCGTAAGTAGAGCGACGGGTTTCCAAACATCTTGCCCAATCGGCATCAGAATATCCCACAACAGTCTTTTCAGGATGATGAGTGAAGTTAAGACTATAATGAATTGTACCCTTCACATAACGAAGGATACGTTTTACAGCAGAAAAGTGGTCGTCAGTAGGAGACTGAAGAAACTGACTAACTGTGTTAACAGCATAGGAAAGATCAGGCCTAGTGATCGTAAGATACTGCAAAGCACCCACCAAAAGAGCGATAGAGAGTTGGATCATCAACCGGAGATCCCAAGCTCTGCATCGAGCTCCTCGCAGGAAGTGGTGTAGAAACAGGCTTACACTCAAGCATAGAGGCACGCTCCAAGATATCGTGAGCATATTTGGATTGACCAACAAAAACACCGTCAGGAGTATAAGATATCTCAAGCCCCAAAAAATATGACAACTTCCCAAGGTCTTTAATGGCAAATTCAGAGTGTGTGCGCTCAATGAAATGTCGAAGAAGAGTACGATCATTACCTGTAAGAATAATGTCGTCAACATATACAAGAAGATATAAAAGTGAAGAACCCTTCTTCAAATGGAACAACGATGGATCAGAGTAAGCCTGATGGAAGCCAAGACCCAACAAATAAGTACTGAAACGCTGAAACCAGGCCAAAGGAGCCTGCCGCAGGCCATATAAAGCTTTCTTAAGCCGGCACACATGAGTCGGATTACGGGAGTCAACAAAGCCAGGCGGTTGGGCCATGTAAACTGGCTTTGAGAGAACCCCATTCAAAAAAGCATTCTTGACATCCAACTGATGTAAATGCCATTGATGATGAACAGCAAGAGCCAGAATAAGACGAACAGTAGTGGCTTTTACAACTGGACTGAAGCTGTGATGGAAATCCGACCCCGGAATCTGAGTGAATCCCTGAGCAACCAAGCGAGCCTTATAGCGTTCAATAGAACCATCGGAACGGTACTTCGTGCGAAATACCCACTTAGAACCAACGATATTAACTCCCTTGGGCGGGGGTACCAAGTCCCATGTCTTATTATGCGAGAGAGCGTCGATCTCTTCTTGCATAGCGGTCACCCAATGCGGGTGCTTAGAGGCCGATTTGAAACCTCTTGGCTCAGTAGCAGAGGTAAGTGAGCCTAGAAGAGCAGTGTAAGCCAAGTTGACAGGATAGCGGGGCTTGAATATCCCGGCTTTAGCACGGGTCACCATACTGTGACTAGGCTCTCGTTGTGCACGTAGCGGAGGCGGTGGGGGTGGCACAGGAGGTGCCGAAGAAGAGCCATCTGTAGGTTCGGCCAGCGGTGATGATGGCGCTGGAGGTGGCGAAGATGGTGAGGGAGGTTCTGGAGGTGCCGGACCGGCCAAAACATCCAGAATAAGAGTAGAAGGCTCATCAACCAACTCTGGGTCCACACACAGAGGCGACGAACGAGACACGGGATGCTCAATGGTCGTGGGATAAATGGGATCCAAAAAACTTGAAATAGGTAAGTCATGTGCTGACGGAGGAGCATGCCCAGCATAGGGAAAAATACGCTCATCAAACTGAGCATGACGGGTAACATAAATTCAAGCAGAAACAGGATTGAGGCACCGAAAACCCTTGTGAGTACTGCTATATCCCAAAAAAATGCAAGGACTGCTGCGAGGGGAGAGCTTATGTGCAGCATAGTCTCGAAGAAATGGAAAGACCCTGCAACCAAAAGGTTTGAAGACAGAGTAATCCGGAACACTATGAAATACCATCTCAAATGGAGATTTATTATTTAAAACAGAGGATGGCAACCGATTTATAATATAAACTGCAGTAGCAAAGGCATCAAACCATAAAGATGGCGGACCACCACAATGAAATAACATAGAGAGACCAGTTTCGGTAATATGTCGATGTTTGCGCTCAGCTCTACCGTTTTGCTGTGGAGTATAAGGACAAGACATTCTATGCAGAATACCATGGCTTTGCATAAAAGTGGCAACACGCTTATTAACAAATTCAGTCCCCCCATCTAATTGGAAAATCTTAATGGCTCGCGAAAATTGAGTGGAGACAAATGCATGAAACCGAAGCAGAACATCATAAAATTCTGATTTTGCACATAAAGGATAAATCCAAGAAAAGCGTGAGTAATCATCAATAAATATAGCATAATAACGGAAGCCAGCAGTAAAAGCAACGGGGGCCGGTCCCCACAAATCACAATGCACCAAATCAAGTATAGAAGTAGCACGTTTCTCATTCAAAGAAAAAGGTAATCTCTTGCTCTTGGCAAGCTGACAAGAAGAGCAAACAGTAGGGTCTGGTAAGACAGAAGTAACATTTAAATGACCTAATTTATTCAGTAAAGAAATTGCGCTAGGGGAAACATGTCCTAGACGCAAGTGCCACAAATGAAAATTGGCCCGCAAGGCCTTTTGATGAAGAGAAGCAATCAACGCCGCACTGCCCTTTTCCAAAATGTAGAGCCTATTCTCACATCGACCCTGAGCCAGAGTTGTCTTTGTCAACCGGTTCTGAATAGCAAAAGACTTGTCAGAGAATACAACATCAACACCACAATCAGAAGTCAATTTGCTAATCGACAATAAATTCTTAGTGAGACCAGGCACAACCAAAACATCCAAGAGATTAATATCAGGAGATAGATGACCAGTACCAATATGGGATATAGATAAAGAATGCCCATTACTAACAGTTACGGAACCATTACCAGAGTAGGGCTCAAAAGAGTCCAAATGTGTAGATTGGGGAGTCATATGAGCCGAAGCACCGCTGTCCACATACCAGTCAGAATCGGAGCGAGGCGACGACACACGACACGTCGCATTGAAGGCCTGGGCGAGGTCAGCGTTGTGCGTGTGAGAAGCAGCAGACGCCAGTGGTGCTGCCGGAGCACGAGCCGCATTCTGAAGTTCCAAGAAGCATGGGCACTTGTCTGCGTAGTGCTCCCCGCGGCATAGTTGACACCGAGGCGTAAACTGACGGCGGCCACCAGAGAAACCACGACCAGAACCTCCAAAGCGACCACCTCGCCGCTGATGGCCAGATGAACTAGAACCCCCACGCTGCTGCGAGCCCGAACCACCAGAGGAGCGGCGATTGTCGAAGCCAGTGTCAGCAACAAAAACAGCCGGTGCAGGTGCCGGCGATCGATCCATCGAGCGCGTCATCATGTCAAATTGCACCGCTTGATGGAGCAAATCCTGAAACTGAGGGACAGGGTGCATAGCCATCCGGGTATCGGCGAAGTTGGCGAAAGATGAACCAAGACCCCGAAGAAACCAGTGGCTTTTATCACTTTCGTCTACCGGCTTTTGAATGGCGGCCAATTGGTCGCACAATTGCTTGAATCGGCAGCCGTAGTCAGCAACCGAAAGATCATTTCGGCGAAGAGAAAGCAACTCCTCACAAAGCTGATTTGCTCGCGACGTCGAGGCGTGAGAAAAAGCGGACTCAAGAGCACGCCAGGCAGAGAGAGAAGAGGAGCAATCCAAGACCTCCGCCATAGCCTCGGGTTCCAAAGTGGCAAAAAGGACGCCAAGCAGGCGCTGATCGCGCAACAACCATGCCGAATACGCCGGGTTCGGCAACTCTTCATCGTCATCAGAAGTTACAGTCATCGAAGGGGAAGGGGACGACCCATCGAGGAGATCCATCATCTCAAAGGTTGTCGCCATGGAGAGGAATTGACGCTTCCACATCAAGTAAGTGGTGGTAGAGAGTTTAATCTGAACAAGATTGATCATTGCTGTGGTTTGGGATGAGGGAACAACCATGACGAAACGGAAATGGAAGAAAGCAAGAAGAAAATAGGGGAAAAAAAAAGAGCACAGGGGCGATCAAGAGGGTAAGAAAGATTAGGGTTTTCAAAAACCTGCTGATACCATATGAGAATTATTATTTGATTATGATTGCATCGTGATGACAGGATGATTACAATATATGTACAATTGATGAGTAACAGTATCTCCATGAATAATGGAGAGAATAATACAATATAAATACAATATAAATACAAAGATATATAATATCTACAAATATAGAAAACTATCTGCAAATCTTATCCTTAATACATTCCATTTCGCCGGCCCTCAAGCAGCTTCCTTCCGTGACAAGGTTTTGGCAGGAAGAGAAGCCATTCCCAAACCCCTCATAGATGATCCAGCCAATGCAGATTTGATCAAGGTGGACCTAGTGGATGGTGGATGGGACAGGCTTAAGCCTAGGATTTCAGTGGACCCAAAGCTGCATGAATGCATGTGTAAACCGTTTGAGGATGCATTAATCGTCACCGTTTTGGGGAAAAGAGTTGGGTATCTGGCCCTGCTGGACAGGTTATCAAATATGTGGAAACTTAAGAACAAATTCCATATGATGGACATAGATGCAGGTTACTTCATGGTGAAGTTCGAAATAGATGAAGACTGCACAAAGATTCTCAAGGAAGGGCCGTGGTTGATATTCGATAGTTATTTAACCGTATGCCCTTGGCGTCCTAACTTCATTACCGATGTAGAAACACCCAAGAAAACAGTTGTGTGGGCACGTTTTCCTGGCCTCTACTTTGAATTTTATGATGAACTTTTCCTCATCAAAATGGCTTCTGCCTTGGGTAGCCCAGTTCGGGTCGATGCAATTTTCAAAGGAGTTAACCGCGGAAAGTACGCAAGGGTCTGCGTAGAGATCGATTTTGATCTTCCCTTAGTTTCAAGCATTTCGATGGGGGAAAGATGGCAAAAAGTAGCTTATTAGGGGCTACACCTATTATGCAACAAATGTAACAGATATGGGCATTCAAGCAGTGGCTGCTCTAATATTCCAGTGAACGCCGAGCCCTCTTATCCGGAGCCTTTGTCCGTTGAGTCCTAGGCCTGACAGGGACAAGGGTGACTTTACTAATTCGGGGAATGAAAACAAATCTGAGTAGTCTGCCTATAATGATGCACAGGAAGGGGTAACTAACATGGAAAGTGAGGCGACAGAGGGTGTATAGCAGATTGGGTCTCAGATTTCTAACTCAGAAGAGGAAAGTCACGGGAAGGGATTCAATGGGACATGCGAATCTCAAGACCACTTTAAGGGTGATGGTTGTGCTCCACCTCAACCTAATGGAAGTGATTGGATTAAGGTTGTTAAACGGAAACCTAACGGTAAGAAAAAGGTTGTTGGGCCGCCTAACAATAAATTTGGGCCGAAGAAAGTTGAGGGTAAAGATAACAAGGCCCCTAATGTTAGAGGATATGTAGGGATTAAGAATAACAGATTAAAGGCCCAACCCCAAGAGAACACACCAAAGGTGGCCCAAAACAGCAGAGCTTTGGTGCTTAAGCGAGCCCCTGTCTTTTCTCCTGCAGAGTACGAATCCGATGCTCGGCTCCCTGAAACACCCAGTCCGGCGAAGCAAGGGAAAGAGGAGGAGCCGCCGAGCGGCGATGGTACGGATGGCACCACTGCTATGCAATCCTAGGAAAGGTAAGGGCCTAGCTTTCCGATTGCGGCTCAAGCACTCCAATTTGTTTTTATGGATTTTACGAATTTAAGATTTTCTCATGGAATGTGGGGTATCCTTGGTGCCATAATCAAGAATTGGGGTTTTTGTTAGAACCTTAGTGCCTCTTCTCTAAAAGTCAGAACTTGCTTCTGAAAGCTGGGTACAACCCTATTTATATCCAAGAGGCTAGGGCTCGTGCCGGGGGTTGTGGACTCTCATAAAGATTGGCTCGAATGTTAATACTAAGAGAATTCTTGTAGATACGCTTTGTAAATCTCAGCGAAGATAATCTTCTTGGTTGAACCGCATGGGATTAGTGTGATGGATCCTTTCGCTATTTGAAAGAGAGGTTCTTTATCACTTGGGCGTTCCCACCAGATTGCATCTTAGGGGGCCTTAGTGTGGATGCCTCGGGTGTTTGTTAGCCTATCTTCTTTTTTTGTTGCTGTTTAACTTTCCTGTCTTTTGCTCTTTTGTTTCTTCCTCTGTTTTGTTTTCTCTGTATCTTTTCTTTTGTACTTTCATTTTGGTATGGTATTTGTGTTTTCTACGGCATTGAATTGGCTTACCCTAAACAAAAAAAAAAAAAAAAAAAAGAATTATCCGAGTCCCAAGACAGTGTTATCTTGCGTTCTCTGCCTGACCACACTCGCTTCAGTCGTCGTTCCCATTCTCTGCTCTCGCAAGTCGCAAGCCGTCGCCGGGTACCCGAGTCCGAGTCTGTGTTATCTTGCATATTCTCCCTTTGGGATTTTCTCTTTCCGTGGACTCTCCCAGACATGGAGGCCATCTGGCTTGTAATCTTCTAGAGATCCTGACTTTATAGGAATTTGCTAGTTGCTACTCCGTTGGTTTACTCTATTTCGACATTAACAAGGCAACCATATCTGGTTTTCTGTTACAACTAGAGTAGAGAGGCCACTTTATGTTCCACCTTTATGCCTGTCTTAACTGAAAAATTCGAACCCACATTTGCCCATGGATTTCCCAGACTTCCATTCATACGCGCGTTTGCTCAACGGATTAAATACCCCCAGTTCTGTTTTGCAAGGGAAGCAGCTTCACCTGCTTTTCCTCAAAAAGGGTATCTTGTTTTCCACTCTTTCCATTGCCAATCGTCTCCTCCAAATGTACGCCAGGTGTGGAACAATGGATAACGCCCAGCGCCTGTTCGACGAAATGCCTCAGAGAAACAGCTTCACTTGGAACACACTTCTTGAAGGATTTGCCAAATCAGGCGATAAAGGAAACCTTTTGGACCTGTTCCACGCAATGCCGGATCGAAATGACTTTTCTTGGGACGTGGTTTTGTCTGGATTGGTGAAGGGAGGCGACTTGGGTTCTGCGCGGCAGTTGTTTGACAGGATGCCAAGGAGGAATGCAATTGCGTGGACTAAAATGATTCATGGGTATGCAAGGAATGGGGAACCGGAGATGGCGTTAAGGTTTTTTAAGGATTTGTTGAAATGGGAGATGGTAGAGACTGGTGGTGGCAGTGTGCTGAGATTGGATCCTTTTGTTTTGGCCTCTGTGGTTGGTGCATGTTCGGATATAGGCTACGTGGAATTGGGGAAACAAGTCCATGCCCGGATGGTAATTGATTCGGTGGAACTTGATTCTGTTTTGGAAAGTTCTCTCACTAACATGTATAGAAAATGTGGTGATTTGGACAGCGCTGGCTGTCTTTTGAATACAATGGAGGATCCGGATGATTACTCCCTGTCATCGTTGATTTCAGGCTATGCGAGTTTTGGCAGAATGGATGACGCGAGGAGATTGTTTGAACTTAAATCCAATCCTTGTGTTGTGCTGTGGAATAGTATGATTGCAGGATATGTTGCCAATGGCGATCCGGCAGAGGCTTTGATGCTATTCTGTAATATGCACAAAGGCGGTGTATTGGGAGACTTCTCCACATTTTCCAGCATCCTAAATGCCTGCAGTGATATTGGTATTCTTCAGAACTGCATTCAGCTTCACACTATTAGTTATAAGCTCGGAATCTTGTGTCAGCTTATGGTTGCCAGTGCCTTTATTGATGCCTATTCCAAGTGTGGGAGTTCTAATGATGCGTGTGGTTTATTTCATGAGCTTAAGACCTATGATACTGTTCTACTGAATTCAATGATCATGATTTATTTCAAATGTGGTAGAATTGATGAAGCAAGGCGCCTTTTCAATGACATGAAGTCGAAAAGTTTGATAACATGGAACTCCATGATTGTTGGTCTGAGTCAGAATAGCTTCCCTACAGAGGCATTGGAACTCTTTCGCGTGATGAATAGGAACAATTTAAGGATGGATAAATTCACCCTAGGCAGTGCCATTAGTGCTTGTGCCAGCATCTCCTTGTTGGAATTTGGCGAACAAATTTTCGCGAAAGCCATTGTCATTGGTTTAGAGATGGATCAGGTTATAGCTACATCCAGCATAGACCTCTTCTGCAAGAGCGGCCGTGTAGAAGCTGCACAAAAACTGTTTAATCAAATATCAAATGCCGATGAGGCTCTATGGAACTCAATGCTGATGGGATATGCCATGAACGGCTATGGACACGAGGCACTGGCTCTATTTCACGAGATGAGGCGTGAGGGCATTTTGCCATCAAACATCACATTCACTGCAGTTTTATCTGCTTGTAATCATTGCGGACTGGTGGAAGAAGGAAAGAACTGGTTTTTCCAAATGAAACACGAGTATAACATTGATCCAGGGATCGAACACTACTCATGTGTGATTGATCTTCTTGCTAGGGCGGGAAATCTGCAAGAAGCCATTGATCTTCTCAACGAGGTTCCTTATCAGATAGATCCAAACATGTGGTCGGCAGTGCTTAGAGGGTGTGTGGAGACTGGAGACAATGCTCTTTCAAAGAAAGTGTCTGAGAGAATCATGGAACTTGATCCGCAAAATGCGGGCGCCCTTGTGCAGTTGGCGGGTGCAATGGCATCCACAGGAGATTGGAAGCAGTCAGAAACGGTGAGACAATTGATGAGGGAGATGAGAGTACAGAAGAGCCCTGGGCAGAGTTGGTGTGTTCTTTGAACTGGAAATTTGTGAGTGAGAGACGTGGGATTAATTCCATCCTATACGGGACAAATATAGAAGTAGAACCTATAGATCTTTCTTACTAATAAGCCTTAAGGCTTTGAGCTTCAAATGAAATTAATACAAATATGTATTTACGAACAATGTCTTATTAAGAGAATGGTTACTGTCTGACAGCAATTTTTTCCCTTTCGAATTCTTGTCATTAGCCTGGAAAATTGGAAGGGTAAAAGCAATGCAAAATGTGAAGTGAAAAATAAGTACTCCATCTTTCATGAAGATTCTAATAGATTGCTTAAGTCTTTATTAGCTGCTAACTAAGACCAAGTTTTAGCTTTATCTCTGAGTGAAAAAGAGAACAATCTCAATTTAATTTCATCACTAGTAACACCATTTATTTTCACTGTGTCACAATAGTCCAGAAAGTTCCTTATGTGTTCTACAACATCATTAGTAGGTGCTCCATTATATTGATTAGCTTGAACCATTGTGATTAGTGCAGGCTGAAGGGTAAAGCTTAAAGCATCTACATCAGGCCTAGGAGTTCTATTAAGCAGATTTCCACTAGTTCCTTGTAAGTGTTCTTCAATGGTCATTTCAGCTTGATCATATCTAGATCTAAATTTTAGGATCTTACGATCATACGATCCCACAAAGACAAAACGATCAAGATCTGTATGAGATCTAAATTAGGGTGAGATCTGGATAAAATCTATAGGATCTATGCAAGATAAATCTTTGAACGATCCGATCTCACTCCCTCTTATTTTTCATATCATTTTTTCGTTTTTCGGTCCTTCATTCTTTTCCAAAATCCAGATATAGGGATTTTTGTTTGCATATCCATCTTTCTCGCATCCCCATCATCTTCCTCTTCCAACAGTCGTCGTTGTATCTCCTTCATCTTTCAGTTGTTGACGTCTCCGTCGTATCCCCTTCTCTTCCTATCGTTGCCCTCGCATCCCCTTCCTCTTTCTACCACCGCCCTTGTCGTAACATCCCCTTCTGGCACGGCACCTCCTGCTGATGGAGATCTTAGTCCTAAACCCCCTGCCCAAATGGATGATGATGAATCCAATGAGACAGTGGTTGAGACTGACGAAAATGAGGAAAATTATAATGATAAATCCAACCCAGCTCAAGCATAATGTCTTAAATGCTCAATTATTATCTTTTTTTTTTGCTAAATAAATTATTGTCTATTGATATTGGTTATTGTAATTTGCTAATATGCAATATGAATATATTTTTTTTGTCCTTATTTCATAGGATCTTAGGATCTGAATAAGATCCTACGATCCCGATCTTGCAAATGGAAAAACGATCCTATATAAGATCTAGATTTTGATAACCTTGCCTGGAACTTATTTCCAGAACTTATTACTTATTCTTATTAAAATCAGACCAGACCTATTCAAATCAGATCAGACCAGACCAGATCAGACCATACTATATATATATATAGTTGTAATAAGATCAAACCAGATCTTATAAAATTCAGATCAGAACACCTTATTTCAGGCGAAGAGATAACAAGCATTTTTTTTTTTTGGTGAACATGACGCCTAGAATCGGCAAAGGAGAAAACTACAAAAAACTACAGAAAGGGGATGGAGAAAGGGAAAACAGAAACCAAATAAAACAATCCATCAAAACCGCGGGAACCAAACTCTCGCCATATCGGCCGATAAGGCAGACGACACCTCGTCAGGGGGGTAAGCCCATGCGGTGAAGAACTCTTCCATTCTCGCCCCATGCTTTGCCAAAGAATCTGCCACCGCATTACCTTCGCGGAGAATATGAAACCAGCGAGCCCCCGGAATCTGACCACATAGGTCCGCTATACTAAGAGACAAAGGATGTAACCAGTGGTGGACATCCGTACCATGCCGAAGAATCCGCAGAGCCTCCATGGAGTCAGAGTAACATATGACATCCTCAAGACCTAACGCTTGAAGACGCTGTAAGCCATTCAAGATGCCATGAAGCTCAGCGACGAGATTAGAGACGACTCCAACAGAAGCAGCAAACCCCTCAATCCATGCGCCACTCGCATCCCGAATAACACCACCGAAGCCAGCAAGACCCGGGTTTCCCAGAGAACTACCATCAACGTGGAGAATATAAGGGCTTCCTCCCAACGGATTCCATGAAACCCACCTAGGTGACACAACCCGAGGTGGTTTCCCGAACACCCTATGGAAGCATTCACCCATGAAACGAGCCCTCCGCACAACTTCCTGGATGTCAACATCTTCACCCTTCATGACCACGTTGTTTTGCCCTTTCCAGATCTCCCACAGTATCGCCCAATGAAGGCTCGTTCATCGCCCACAAATAAGCCTGAAACTTTCTGCAACATCATCAGCATCCTCCTACCACCAGCTCGGGACAAAGAGATCGAACCTCCTCCATACCGCCACTGCCTAGGAGCACTGAAAAAATAAGTGATGCAATCCACACACAGCACAAAGCGAGGTATCCGTAAGGCCAAGTCGAGCTCGGACGTCCTTAACAGGAAGAGAATTATGTGTCATCAACCATAAGAGAAATCGCACCTTCTCCGGGGCGTGGATGCGCCATACCCAAGATTGGTTACGAGCCCTCGCCACACCTCTTTGATCAAGTAACCAAGCATAACCTCCCTTAACTGTATATTTCCCGTCCACAGCGCCCTTCCAACATATGGCATCAGGAACATCCACATGCTGTACCAAAGGTCCAAATTCCTTCAATTCACGTTGAATAGACTCTGGCAAGGGAGTATGTAAACTGTCCCAACTCCACCGCTGATTGATGAAGACATCCCGCACTCTCAAATTGGTGTCCGAAGTATGCACATAAGGGATGCGATGTGCTATGGCACCCGCAGTGAGCCAATCCGAGTACCAAAAACTACAATCCCCCACACCAACCCGGATCCGTAACCCTGCTGCAAAGAAAGGACTGACCTTGGTCAAGGCACGGTAGAATGCAGAGGCAACCGGCCGAGAGATAACAAGCATTGATGCTTTGAGGAATTGAGGTCAAAATGCGACTGTCCAAAAAAACTAAACTTTTAAATTTGTAACCATGTTTTGATTTGATTTTGTTTTAGGAATGCTCTCCTACTGGGGTAATAGTGTATTACGATTACTTACTAGTGAGGTCAAAATATTAAGGATTTTTAAGGAGTGGTATATTGGTATTTTTAAATGAGAGGCAGTTTATATGTCGTATTATATATCGCAGAACCAAACGCGGCCTTAAATTGGAAATCCCACAAGATGGAAAAGGTCCAAAGATGGAATTTTTGATAATTGACATTTCAAGCGCAAAGGCGAGTCGCTAAATCTCATCATTTTTGGAGCACGACAACCAATCTAGATTGTTCCTTCCTTCTGCAAGGCACCAACACACAGCGTCATCTTCCATATTCTCCATTTCGGGATTCTCTTTCCGTGGACTCGCTGGGACTTGGAGCCCATCTGGCGGGTAATCTTCTGAAGATCCTCATATATAGGAATTTGCTACCTGTTGGTTTCATTTCCGATCATTCTTGTTTTATCGAGGAAATGATGTCTGGTCTTTCTTCTACGGTGTCGCTTCAATTTTGTCATCGTGGCTTTTAGGGCTTTCGGGTCCATCGGTTCTAGATCGTTTGCCGTTTCTGATTATTGATTATTTGCTGCATTTTATTTCATGTTTTGAGGAATTTGGGTGCGGCGACCTTTACTTTATCTGTTTATTTGAACGAATGATTTGGTTTTCTCCGGGCTTTCCTTGTCTTTCATAATTTTAAGGCAATTTATTCATCACATTTCATGGAGTGTTATGTTCAAGAGGTGAATTTTGTATGTTTTTGTTGTTTTTCTAGAATGCCTATTACTACATTTTTGCTGGCTTATAGTAGTGTGTCTGAATTTTTGGAATGTGAATTTGTGATGCTCATCCAAGGGGATTGTGTAGATCGTGATCTTCCACTTTCGTTTCTATGTTCTTTTAACTAAACTGGTGATCTGGTTTAACTGAACGGATGATCTGGTTTGATTTCAGTTTTAGTGACTGAGACGGTTGTGGCAAATCATACGATATGGCAAATGCAGCTGCTGTTGCTGAGAGGGCTACAAGTGATATGCTGATTGGCCCCGACTGGGCTGTGAACATAGAGCTATGTGACTTGATAAACATGGACACTGGGTATTCAATATTCATTCTTTTGCTTCAAAATTCCAATGTGTTATTACTAGGTCACTGCTATAGATGTATCTTTTTCTATTTTTTATTTTTTATTTTGCAAACTCACTTGTGAAATTCAAATTTCAGGCAAGCAAAGGATGCACTGAAGACACTAAAGAAAAAGCTTGTCAATAAAAACCCCAAAGTTCAGATACTTGTGTTGTTTGTAAGTGTCTTTTGCTGTCTGTTTTAGGCCCATGTGACCACATCCCATTTCTATGTTTGTGAAAATTTCTGTACCTTTAAATGATGCATTATCATCCTTTGCTATTTCCAATTAGATGTTGAGATCTTAAACAATTTGAAGCTTTCCTTCCCATAATGTTTCATCTGTACAACATTGGATGCTTTCTGAAATTACAGCTAATGTGTTGTTACAGTTAAGAGGCAATTGCATTCTTAGTACTGGGAAGCATGTTGAATATGTTAACAATCTCCTGCATTGAAGTCTTATTCTACTGCTGGAACTATAGCGGCATAGGCTTGTCCTATCTTTCTTGAATGAAATTGCACTTGTGTAATTGGATCTCAGGGTTCATGGAGGGCCAAGCTCCTTGACTCAAGATAGTGAGCTGCTCAGTTCATGGACAAATTAGAGCTTGAGTTGAGCTCAAGTCATGAAACGCCTCTAAAATTAAGCTGGTCTAGCTTGATTGGGCTGGACCAATTTGAACTTTGTAATTTCACATGTTTATATGAAATAGTATTATCTTTATTATTGAAGTCCAGGCAGCGAAATACATATTTCTTACAATTTGTGATTCAGGTGTTGGAGACTCTGAGCAAAAATTGTGGGGAACACATATTTCAGGAGATTGCAGAAAGGGATATTTTACATGATATGGTTAAAATTGTTAAGAAAAAGGTGGTGTACCCAAGGAAATGGCTTCTTTCATTTTTCCTGACGTACTTATATTCGGATGTTCTCTATATATGTTTCTCCTGGTTTTTGCAGCCCGATTTAGGTGTGAAGGAGAAGATTCTTGAGTTGATAGATACTTGGCAAGAAGCTTTAGGGGGCACCAGGGGAAGGTTCCCCCAGTATCATGCTGCCTATAATGAATTAAAGGTGATTAAGATCTCTCTGTGATATACTCTATCATACATGGAAAGGTCTGTCAATTTAGAGAGGTTGTTATTCTTTATTGGAAAATTTTCTAATCGTTGTATTTGGTCTTTTCTATTGTGAACTTAACAGTCAACTGGGATACAATTTCCACCTCGAGCTGAAAATCATGTGCCGTTGTTCACTCCACCACAAACACATCCGATAGTTCACGATACTACTCCGTATGAGGAAGCTGCTGTTCAAGCTTCCCTTGAATCTGATGTTTCTGGTCTCAGGTACATGTTTCTATATTATTAGTTCATATTTTTTTGGGTATCATTGACATGACCTATTTTTGTTATCTGACACTAAAATAAAGCTACACACTTACCTTATCTTCAAAATGTAATCATGATGATGTTAGTTGATGATTACTGAATACTGATTAGAGTGTTCAGTATGCAATTGCTGAATTGCAAAATTTTTTAGATTTTATTTTTATAAGATGGTCAGGTGGAGAGGTGGTGGTGGTGGTGGTTCATAATTACCATAATTTCGTGTACCATATGAAAAATATGTAGAATAATGTTTTTGTCTTCATGTTTGCAGAAATTGTACATCTTGACTTGATTGTCTTCTTCCATTTTATGCAGCTCGGCAGAGATACAAAATGCTGCAGGGCTTGCTGATGTTCTCATGGAAATGCTGACTGCCTTGGATCCTAATGACCCTCGGGTTGAACTCCACTGTCATTCTTATAAACTCTTGCTTATCCCTATAATCAAACTATTTCAATTATTGTCCATTGATGATTGGCACCAAGTGGTTTTTTTACAGTAACTTTAAATTGTGTTTTGTTCAATTTCCATTCTTGGGCCATGACCGGAAATAATGTAATGTTATTGCTGATGTGCTTTATCCACAATCTGCATGAGTTTACATGTTTCCTTTATTTCATCGTACAGGGTGTGAAGGATGAGGTCATTGTTGACTTGGTTGAACAGTGTCGTTCGTACCAAACTCGCGTAATGAATCTTGTTAACAACACCTTGTAAGATTATAGTTGATTATGTATTGTTTGTTATTTTGAGCAATTCAGCTTTTCAGTAAATAATATGGAGTTTGGCAGAGATGAGCGTCTTCTGTGCAAGGGATTAGCATTGAATGATGATTTGCAGCGAGTTCTTAGCAAGCATGATGATATTGCCAAGGGTAGACCTACGGTTACTACAGAAAGTAGAGAAACACCTCCGGTTGCCCCGTTCATGAATGTGAATCATGAGGACGAAGAACTGGAAGATGATTTTGCTCAGTTGGCACGCAGGTACGCATATACATCATCATATCCATAAATTTTGTTCACCAGTTCCCCTTTCTTGCTCAAATAAGAAATATCCATAATATTTCTTACGATTTCCTTAACAATTGAGAAATTAGTGCAGCTGATTTGTGTTGCATGTTTTTGCAACACATAAACCAATACTAACTGATCATAAAATTCCTTTATAATTAAAAGGAATATTTAGTTGAACAATGATGAGATTAACGGTTTGAAATAGTTAAGCGGACCACCGGGCATGTTAGACTAGATAAAATGAGTAATGATTGTTGCAAGCAGCCCAATGTTGTTCATGTCTGTATTCATGCTTTCTATCGTAATTCTTAGCATCTTTAAAAATGACATACCAGATCATCGAGGGACCCATCTCATGGAGTAGCCCGTAAACCAGCATCTGCTGAGAGGCCAATGCAGATTAGTCCCATTCTACCTCCGCCCCCATCCTCGAAAAAACCAGCCAGTTCAGATTCTAGCATGGTTGATTATCTTAGTGGTGATGTCTACGAGACACAACGGTCCTCAACAGCATCAGGGTCTACGAGTGCTGCTGTCCCAACTCACTCAACCAGCCAGACATCCGTTCCTACACCAAACCGAACACTGTCTTCCTCTTCTGATGACTTCATAAATCCTACAGCATCATTGTTTGCTCCAAAACAGACTCATGACTCACCACCTCCTCGTCCAAGCAAATCTGCTGACGAATTACCTCCAGCACCCTGGGATGCTCCAGCTGTGGGCAACCTTCCTCCTCCACCCTCCCGGTACAACCAGAGACAACAATATTTTGAGCAAAACGCTGCCAACATGCCTTCTCATTCAAGGAGTGGATCCAGTTCTTACGACAGTCTTGCTGGTCAAACCCAAAATCTTTCAGTAACATCACCGCCCCACTCCAAGCAGGAAAAACCTGAAGATGCCCTTTTCAGAGACTTGCTCGATTTTGCCAAAGCCAAGTCATCATCTCCCAAATTGAATAGGGCATTGTAAGGACGTACACTGAGTGGAATTTACAGTGCTCCCACACCATTGGTACTTATTCCTATATACTTCTCATTTTGAAATCTGTCTTCCTTTAGATTTCTGTTGATGAGTTTGTCAATATGGGCTGTGAGTTGTGATTATTTACTTAACATAATTTTAGAGATCTCATTCTATTATACTCGATCTTTTTTATGGCGTATTGGACCATTTGCGTTTGTACCCGGTACAACTTCTTTGGCTCATTTACTGCTAGCCAATTTCTAGTTGAACTTTGCACACTTAACGTAAGTTTATTCTGTGACTGTATGTTTAGGAATACACTAGATCAATTTGGTGTGCAAGATGTTCCATAAATGCAGGACATCTGACCCATTCATTTGCTGTCTTTTCTTCTAAGAAAGGTTTATTTTTTTAACAAAAAAATGGAACAACCCTCGTGTGCACTCTTTGTTTCTGTGATAATACCTGTTAAAAAAAAACCCTTCATAAGATATGAAGACAAAAAGCTACACGAAAGATTTAGTCATGTCTGCTGAAACATGTGGCAACGTAGGACTCATATTTCTTTATTTGTAATTGAATATTTTCCTCTTGATAGAAAATTGTACAGGTTGCTCCATTGGGGGACATCTTACAAACTAAAACCGTTTTAAATTGATGCCTGTCTCCCTTTCCTACTTATTGCCCGGTCATGTCTGCATGATTTTAGCTTGTTGGATTCTACCCCGTCAGTTTCCCTGGGTGAGAGTTATCTTGTAAGGGGGTGCTGAAACGGCTTACAGCAATTGTATTATGATAGTGTTGGAATGAATTCGACCATGTAAATTTCACTATCTTTAAGAAGATTAATAGTGTAAATTATATAAATACAGCGGCCATGCTTTATAGGCAGGTTTTGCTGCTAATCAATTAATCCATCAGTAGGTCAGCAAAATGTCCTAATGCATCACTCTGAAGTTACATTACCAAAGGTTGAAGCAAAACTAATTGTGGGGTCTGATAGATGTAGAAAGTTTCATAGGGGCAGGTTGTCTAGCAAAATGTTTAATCTTTCCTTGGACAACAACTTGGCAACATTACTTGAATTGCTCAACATGTCTGCTGCCAGAGGCTCTACCTAAAAGGGTTGCCTGAGTCCAGAAAGGTTTAAAAGAGGCCCCTGGCAGTGTTTGTTCAGGACATTGATCATGTCAGGTTCTTGGATGTCCAAGTGCTTGATCTTGAGCTTTCTTGCTCTTGTATTCATCTCGGAAACATCAAGACTGCCACGGGCAGACATGTGGAAGCAAATGCTGCCCAAGAAGCTTCCAATTCCATCTTCATCTCCATCGAAAGGGACAAATGATGTATCATCTTCTTCAAAGGCTGTGGAAATGGATCAGATGCTTTCTTCTGACAAGAAGGTCGGTAGTTAAGGAAGTAATTGCCTCGACTTTTATCCATGTATTTCGTCTAGCCAGATGCAGGTCGCGCTACATTAATGGAAAGTGTAGCAGAAGCATGGAGCAATGGAACAAGAGTGGATACATGTAATACCCCGAGAGAATGTGTGGAAGAATAACTTAAAAGGATTGAAAAATCTACTCATGTCAACCAGGTGCACCTTTCTTTTCTGGTGACCATCCCATAAGAACTCCACAGTTAAGCGTGCTTGCTGTGGAGTAGTCTTAAGATGGGTGACCTCCTGGGAAGTCTCCCAGGGTGTGCGCGAGTGAGGCCAAAGCGCACTGGAAAGAGTTCTGTTGACCTGTGGGGCCAGACTTCAATCCCGAAAGAAGCTCGAAGGCACCCCCGGCTCCATAGCGGGCCGGGGTGTTACAGAATGGTATCAGAGACAACCTGCGACCGCGCGCTGTGCTGGGAGTACCAGTCAGGCGTCTAGCGGGGCAAAAATCCTGACGAACTTTGATTAGGCGATCGAGGCGCAACGAGGACGTTGCGTTCTCAAGTGGGGGAGATTGTAATACCCCGAGAGAATGTGTGGAAGAATAACTTAAAAGGATTGAAAAATCTACTCATGTCAACCAGGTGCACCTTTCTTTTCTGGTGACCATCCCATAAGAACTCCACAGTTAAGCGTGCTTGCTGTGGAGTAGTCTTAAGATGGGTGACCTCCTGGGAAGTCTCCCAGGGTGTGCGCGAGTGAGGCCAAAGCGCACTGGAAAGAGTTCTGTTGACCTGTGGGGCCAGACTTCAATCCCGAAAGAAGCTCGAAGGCACCCCCGGCTCCATAGCGGGCCGGGGTGTTACAATACAGAAACACAGTGGCCTCATTCTGCTGGTCTACCATTTTTCCAAGAATGCAATAATAGTGTGCTATGTAAGGGAGTGTTATCCTTTTCGTATGTTTGAATAAAATTGAATGTGCAATGGTAGTAATTGAAATTGTATACATGAATTTCATTATTGTAATGAGGTTAGAATGAATATTAATTACCTCTTCAAATCAGCAGAGAAATGAAACTATCGGAAGCTACTCTAGATTAATTTTTTTTAAAGAAAAAAAAATTGCTCCCACTGCTATTCTCTTATTCAGATGGAGGAGACAGGAAGAAGGAAGAAGGGTCCCTGGCCTTCGTCTCCTTGGTTGCGTTTGGAACAAATGCTAGCATTCATCGTTTAGTTTTTAAAATACATACTAAAAATAGTTTAAAAATCTGTATATAGTAAAAACACTAATTCCAGTAAACGCCAAATTTTTAATATCTAATCCCTAAACTCAGCTCCCCAACTTTGATTTATAAACTCCATACTCTAAACTTTAATTTTAAATTGCATTACCAAACATCATATTCAAAATTACCTCAGTTTAAAACTAATTTTCACCCTCAATTTCAAAGTACAATTTCAAAATACTTAGACCATGTTTATCCATGATCCGGTCTCCAACCGGTCTCCGCCACGTAAGCATTAATTAAAAAAAAAAAAAGAAAAAAAAGGTGGTGGTTGCATTGGAGGGGTCGACCCTTCCCAACCATGAGACCACTAGGTCTCTTAATTTTGGCCAATGGGATTGAGACACTTGTCTCCATCCCATTGGTCAAGTGATTCTTTTAATTTTATACAATAAAATAATTATATATTTTATATAAATAAATAAATATAAATAAAAAATGTACTAAATTTTATAATTTTTCATTCTCTACAAATAGAGACCACTCTTGCTATATTTTTGTTAAATACATAATATATCAATTTTGATATATTTAACCCATTTTAAAATTTACAGAAAATAAAAATAAATAAAAAATATATTATTATTTTAGATTTTTTATTCTTTACAAGTAAGACTAAAATATTTATATTTTTGATACATTATTTTTTTTATATTTCAAACTAATCTAAAATTGTATAAATTAAAATAATTATTTATAATATTGTGGTTGGATGGTTGGGTGGTTATTGATAAAGTATGTAAAATTTGGGTGGTTGGGTTGGGATGGATATTGATGAGTTGGAGGAGAGAGAAATTAATAAAATAATGAGATGGTTGGATGGTTGGGTGGTTGGGGTGGTCATGGATAATGGTAGTCTTACGGACTCTAAACTTCAGACTAATCTCTAATTCTTTCCCAAATATAGCCCTTTGTCAATCAGAAGGGTCAAGGATTGGATCACTGGGCTTCCTTTTCTTATCAGCTGTCATTGATTAGAAAACATGGATTAAGATCATATCCATAATCCATGCTCCATCGTGTCCATACCAAAGCAATCAAGAAAAAATGTCACCAAAGACAATTTCCTCAAAATTTCATTCCTGTGCCTTGCTGCCTTTTAAAGATAATTTGATCCAAGTTGATTCGCCTGCTCATGTTATAGGAGTAAGAGATTGAGAAGACTTTCGTTTAATTCATGGGTTCTTTCTTGGAAGTTATATTATTCCAGAAATTAAGTTTTCTCGCCAACCCACAGCGGCCTAAATTGCAGAATTGAGCTACACTTTGCCACTGCCACTGCATTATGCTTCAGGTATTTTTCCAATGTTTATTTGGCTTGATGCTTTACACTTAATTTTTTGATGCAAAAGTGCTTTATTTGGATGTTACTGAACCTAGGCACACAAAGTGTTTGTTAAAATGTCTATTAGAATAGAAGCTTCACAAATTAGCGGATTTGTTTAAAGATTCTTTTACTGATCCACACGTTGTTAGTAAGAAACAAATAAACTGTGATGAAAAATGACCATAGTCCAATAGCAGCATTGAAGTCTATTTGACTCAATGACTTGGTATTGCAAATGGGAATTTTCACTTGAGAGTTGAAATCATAACGTGATCAATGATTGTAGTGTGGTCACTGTTCTGGCTCAGAGCCTGTGTTCTTCAATTTCAATGGCCGCTGTGGTTGGTTACTTCTTTTAATTGCTCAACCAGCCTATCTATCCTTCTATGAAAATGTACAATTATTTGTTCATATAGGCATTTCAGGAAAATATAATAATCAGATTGAGAAATCAGTATAAGAAATGGGAGATGGCAACTAATTACTGCTGTGCAATTGCAACAACAGTAATATCATGATCACAGGCACCCCAAAACTTTTAAGGCTGAGTGGAATTAATTTACATTGCTCTGATATATTCTCTACTTTTTAACTACAGTATCTATTTTGGTAGTCTGTAACAATGAGAAGGAGATGGCCTCCTGGTCTCTCAGATCAGTAATGATAAAATACTTTCACTCATTCACATATAGAAGGGAAAAATAACTAGATATAGCTAAAAGCTAGAATTTCGTCGGACTACCTTCCGGAGGGTTAAGTTTGAGGAAATTTCTGTTGGGTTAGAATTCATGTTTCTACAACTTTCCAAGGAAAATACCACTTCATCCATTGTTGGCCTATCAGTAGATGATCTTGACAAACATTTGCGGGCTAGCTTAGCAACCTCAATTACTTGTTGATGTTCTGTTTTTGAAGCCAAGCCAGATAACAAACGAATATCCATGAGGCTAATCAAATCATCTTCTGTATTGCAACACATGAATTTCTGACTCAAAAGTCCTGCCTCGTATAGACGATCTTGTCTAGCCAGTAGTTCTGCTAGGATCAGCCCAAAGCTATGAACATCACTCTTTACAGTCAGTTTTCCCAGGCATGGACACTGGGTGTCTAAACAGCCTGATGTATCCCAAGAGAAGTAGAAAGAGGGATGTGACGATGTAACTAGTCCAAAATCGTGCAACTTGACATTAAGATCCTCGTCTAGAATTATGCTGGAGCTATCGAGATTTCCATGAATAATGGGCTGGGAAGCAGAACAATGCAGGTAGGCTAGTGCTTTGGCGATATCAGATGCTATCCTGAGTCGCATATCCCATTGGAGAACACCATGGTTTATGTAATCATATAGAGTCTCCATGGGCATGAACTCGTAAACAAGCATAGGGTCTCTCGTCTCCAAACAACACCCAAGCAGCCTCACCACATTCCTGTGGTTGACTCGGGAAAGTGTGACTAACTTGTGGATGAAACTCTTGGTGTCACATCTGTCAAGTGGGCATCTCTTTATTGTCACCAGAGTGTTCTCTCCATCAGGCAATATTCCTTTGTAGTAACTGCTCTCAAATGGATGCTCTCTCCAAAGAATATTGTCCTCCTCATAATTGCCCGTAGCCATTTTGAGGTCGTCCGGTGTGAAAATTTCGAGTGTTCTATGTCTACGTAACATATTTTCTAAAATCCGGCCACCATTTCTCTCGTACAAACTTTGCCTTAAGTTAGTAACTTTCTTCTGCTTTCGTTTCCAGAAAATCCAAGAGCCGCCAAGTGCAGGAACCATTAGACCTGTTCAGAACGAATCCATGCTCCAAGAATTAGCTTTTGTTATTGATACCCTTTGGAAAAACTAAATTCAAGGCACTGAAATTTTACCAGAAGCAAGATAGAACAAGGTTGATCCATTAGTTTCGCTCTTGCTCTGACAACCGGTGCCTTCCTTCTTTCCGTCACCCTCAAACCCCTCTGGGCAAGAACATGTGTAGCTTCCAGCCGGAAAATTAGTACATGTACCATGGCATGGATTCGAAGCAACACATTCATCGATATCTGGCACTCAACCGAATATGGTTAATAAAAGCAAATTTAGTTGTAAGCAAACAGAAGAATTACAGAAGACAAACAGCCAGTACCTTGACAGCCATCTTTAAGATAAGGATTGCCCTGAAATCCTGTGTTACATTTACAAAGATAGCCCTGTCCGGTAATGGAATCAAGGCATTGGCTGTTTGCTTTGCAGGCGTAGTTGGAACTATTGCTGTGGGTTTCTTGGCAACCACCGTGCCCTATTGACCAATCAAGAACAACAGGGACGATCTTCTTGTGCAGAAAACCCACAAGGTCTGCTGATGAGAACTGAAAAGCCTCGGATTCAACCACAAAGGCATAACCACAGGGATTGAATTGATGCACCCCGGTGTGGTTCCTAAAACTGTGGATATCCACCAGAAAGTCCTTCTCTCCTTTTGGAATCGAACTCTGGCAGCATCCAATGCCGGAGCAGGTCCCAACAACCACACTCTCAATACTATTACAAGATGACATACACCCAGTCATCTGCTTCAATTCTTCTGAGCTTTTCATGATGGCATATGTATCACAACCAACAGTGGTGAACTTGTTCTGTGTGCTGGAAATGGGGAACTTTGATGAGGTGAATTTGGAAGCCTCGCTTTTGGTCAGTGCACCGGACTTGTCATAGCAATTTGCAGCGACAGAAGAGGCAACTCTCATGGTTCCGTCAAGTGATATGTCAAGAACTTCAATAGTACCAGAGTTTAAGAAGGGCTTGGGAGGATCAAAGCTATAGTTGCAAGTGATGAGAAAGGAATCATTTAAAATGCAATCGGTGGTCGTGCCGAATGGAAAAGGGATGGTGAAATTTCCACATCTATTGCAGTCTGGCATTGGCAACTGAACGGAATCAGCCTGAACTTTTGCCAAGAACGATACCACTACAAATATTGCTAGAGCAATCATTCTATATCTTTGTGGGCAGTTTGAAGTAAAGGGGAATGGCACTGCTACAAAAGGAAAAAAAAAGATACTCTTCTGGAGGTGTTCACTCCCTTTCCATTCCTTTTGTACATTTTCTTCAAGTAGTTCACTAACTTAGCAACAAAGACAGTATCAAACTACCCATCAATTGGCATTCTCTCTTCTAATTATTAGTTTATTGACTTTTGGACTAACGAAGTGTTCTTGATTTAGACTTGAGAAGCTACGAGGAAAATACAGTCGTGGACTCATGAAAGATTAGAGTCAATATGATTACGACCCCACCAATTCCAAACAACGAAAAAGCGACAAAACGGATATAAACAATTAGGGGATTCTCTACAGGGTCTGAACTGAAGCACTAATAATTCTACAATGAGTTGGAATTCTAAAACGCGTAGAAATTATATGTAATCATAGAAGCTTCTGAGAAATTGTGTGGAAGATCAGTCAACTTGCAAGGATTTTGGAAGCAATTTGAAGGATACAACCATGGTGCCTGCTTGATTAGAGAAAATAGTAAATCTTTTCTTTAGAACAATTACCATGACTGAAACAAGAGATGATCTATCTATTCGTATAGACAACCTACTTCTTGGGTTGCCCCCATCTCCCTGGAGACCTTCAATCTTCAAAGTGAATGATGATATACGTGGCCCCAATCACAAGCTTTATGATCCAAAGGTCGTCTCCTTTGGTCCCATCCACCATGGCAGGCCCCATCTCCGGAAGATGGAGCACCACAAGTTCAGATACTTGAACTTGTTGCTCAAACGGCGAAATCAGTCAAGCGTGGACAACTATGTTATGGCAATAAGATCCACGGAGCAAAAGGCACGTAGTTGGTATGCAGATCCTGTTGAGTTCACCTCCGACCAGTTCGTGGAAATGCTGTTGCTCGATGGCTGCTTCATCATTGAGTTGATAAGAAAATACAGCTTTGATGAAATGAGGGAAAGGGATGATCCGATATTCCAATACGAGCAAGTCTTGAGCCAGCTGAAGCATGATCTGATGTTGGTTGAAAATCAAGTCCCTTTCTTTGTCATTGATCAGCTATTCAGCATGACAAAAAAAACTGGAAATCCGGAGGATGATATTCAAGATCTTATTCATATTTTCGTGGGAGACATCTCCCCTTGGCCGGATAGAGTTGAAGCCCCGGAAAAGGTACTAAAGAACAACGTTGATCACTTGCTCGGCCTAATGTACGAGACTTGGTTTTCTCCATTCGCAAGGATGTTGGCGAATAAACCGGCTATCAAAAATGAGGAAGAGGCAACCTCACCCATAAATTCTGCCACTGAACTAATGGAGGCAGGAATCAAGTTCCAGAACTATGCAGGAAGCAGCTGCTTGGACATTAAATTCACCAAAGGGGTCCTGAGGATTCCAGGATTCAATGTTTCCGATGAGACAGAGCCAATCCTAAGTAATCTGATAGCGTACGAGCACTTTTTTGTTGACAATCATCCCAAGTACGTGACGAATTACGCCTTCTTTCTGCACTGCCTCATTAACTCGTCCAAGGATGTTGAAACACTACGCCTTCGTGGAATCCTGTCGAATTTATTTGGCGATGATGAAATGGTGTATCACATGTTCAAACGTTTGGGCAGAAATATGCTCATGTCTTGTGATTTCTGCTACGCGGATGTGTGCAACAAGGTAAACATCCACTGCAAGTATCGAAGGAACAGATGGATGGCGAATTTGAGGCGCAGTTATTTCAATAGTCCTTGGGCATACATATCATTTTTCGCTGCACTTCTGTTGCTCTTCTTTACTTTTATACAAACCCTGTTTTCTGTTCTGTCCTATGTAAAGTCTACGTGAACAAATTGTTGCTACTTCTTGCAAGTGATGTGTTAATGGTTTTATATACTGTATGTGTTATTTGAGAATATAGCTAAACAGACAATATGATATAAAACACAGTTGTTACTAATCTATATCTATATGCAATCCAAAACCACATATTGATGAGCAATATGAATATCCCATTTGGCACAATCCTAAATTTGGGTCATAACAATCATCTAACGTTCTAACCTAACCTAATACACACAGACACACATATTTCAAGCAGTTGCTACACAATCACACAAAACTTCAAATATTGAACTATTGAAGACATCACACTTACCACTCGCAGTATAAAATCACAGAAATATGAAGCAATCCAAAGCAATTAAGGGGTTGTTAATATCCTCCTTTACAACATCCATTTCTTGCCTGCACTTAGCATCTCCAATGCAACCACTCTCGTCAATTCTTGTACTGACCCTTTGAGGAAACACTTGCTCTTTACTAAATTTCCTCACCGGATCAAAATTGTTAGGACTCTTCATCATCAAATTGCTGCTGTCTCTAGGATTCCGAAAGCTTTCCCTTTTTGCAGGACAATTAGGCCCATTTTCTGTTTTACGCCTGCTTGGACTTTCATGCATTGACAAGCTTCTACTATTGTCGCAATTGAATCTCCGGCTTGGGGAGGGTGACCGGTGGCCTACCCTACTATTAGGCAATTGTTCTCTTCTGAAGCTCTTTTGTCTCACTATAGTTGGCGAGCTTGCACGTGCTCGCTTCTTAGGCGCTGGAACTATAATGGTCGCAACCTTATCTTGTTGAAGCGGTCGGTTGATCACTTTGGACACCATTGGGGAAGCAAGGTACGAGGATGGATCAACACTTTGTGGATTGAGGCTCTTATTACCATAGAGATCAAATGGTTTCTTGAGGTCGTTGACCGCTGAATTATTGAGTCCAACGATGTGTGGATTCTCCTTCACGCATGACCACAAGAACTCATTGGTAAACAGAGAGCGGTGGTCTTTGACAGACGAGCAAGACGACGATGAGGAAGAGGAGGAGGCCGACGATGAAGCCCCCGTGCATTTGGCAGTAGTGTTGGAGCAAGAAAATGAGAAAGATGGGGCAGGGGAAAGAGGCTTCTCCGAGGGTATTCTTGGTATTTCAATGGGGTCTTGTGTGATCACAAGCTTGTCTTGAACAGGGGTTGTTGGGACATGGTGATCTTCCTGGGACTTCTTCTTCTTCCTTGGCCTGCAGCACTTGCTTATGCAGCAACCCATGTGGGATGAAATTCTCTTGCAACTGAGAGCTTGAGGGAATGCAAATTGAACTTGTCTGGAGAATGGTGAATGAAGTGTTCAATTTTCTATGTACAAAAAACTGTACAAATATGAAAGTAATGTAGTAATAATGTAAAGGACAAACGGGAATTGGTAAAGGCAAAGGGGAAGTGGCTTTTACTTTTTTGGTGTGCTCTTTTTTTCAGATATTTGAATTTGGTTGCCGGGTTTTGACCCGTTAGGATTTAACGGCTATGTGGGTCATATTCATGACTAATAGTGTAAAAAATTGTAAATGGGATTTTGATGAGCCTTTTTATTCCCCACTTTGTTTACGTATTGTTTATCTGTAACGCCCCGAAAATTCAAACCTGATTTTCGCAAGCATTACCGCTGTACTAACTATCCTAAACTAGTGGCCAGCTAATTTAAAACAGCTAGTACAACACTGGGTAAACCTAAAGTGATCATCTGATTAATCCGGTTTAATGCGGAAGCTAAAACAAATAAAACATATAAGCACATAGGAGGTCTCACCATCATAATCAAATAAACATTCCAGCTGCTCATCCTGACTGCAAGCCTCTCAACAGCATACCAATATCTCAAACAGGGCTACCAGCCCAAAGCGTAAATCACATAAGGCCACCGGCCGACAGAAAGCAGATCCTAGGCACACAGGCCTCAACTAGCATAAAATCCAAGTCATAATGAGCAATAGAATATCACATAATCATGTTAGATAAACATAAAAAGTCCTATCTATGTGATCTCTCAATACCCCAAACCCAAATCATGCTCCAGCGCCTCCAGCAGGATCTATAAAACAGACAAAAGCAAAGGGGGTCAGTACAACGTACTGAGCAAGGCTACGTGCCGGGGAGTAAGGGAAAACAGGACCACATCTCAAGATAGTAAATTTAGGTAATAAATAAACATATTAATAACGGCAGAATATAAATAAAGCAGTTAAACACCACACCGTCCCATACCGGTGCTTCAACCACGATCATACAATTGACATAAATAAATCATCACACCGTCCCATACCGGTGCTTCAACCACAGACATACAATTTATGCACGTGATGCATGGCCTAACATACACCTATCTACCCTATATGCAAATGCAAATAAATATGCCTAGCCGGCAACCTAAACCCGGGCGGTATAAAACCCACGGGTGAGGATATCATCAACTCCAACCCGTTACAGGGTAACATACACCATCCCCGCAGGGACCACAGGCATCACAGCTCAATCACAGGCATAACAGCCAAATCACAGGCATAACAGCCAAATCAGAGGCATCACAGCCAAATCAGAGGCATCACAGCCTAATAATCACCCCGCAGGGCCATCGGGACTCAACAACACCGGTAAAGGCTGCCCGATTAGACATTTCCAATATGTCCATCCATCCATAATGCAATACCATGCATTATAATAACCAGCCCAAAAGGGCCAACATGAATAACAACCAATAATCCACCCCGCAGGGTCATCGGGACTCAACAACACCGGTAAAGGCTGCCCGATCGGACATTTCCAATATGCCCATCCATTCATAATGCAATACCATGCATTATAATAACCAGCCCAAAAGGGCCAACAGGAATAACAACCAATAATCCACCCCGCAGGGTCATCGGGACTCAACAACACCAGTAAAGGCTGCCCGATCGGACATTTCCAATATGCCCATCCATTCATAATGCAATACCATGCATTATAATAACCAGCCCAAAAGGGCCAACAGGAATAACAACCAATAATCCACCCCGCAGGGTCACTGGGACTCAACAACACATGTGAAGGCTGCCCGATCAATCATAAACATTATAACAACCCATCGGGTTAATAATCGTCAATTCCACTGCAATAACATGCATATAAAAATACAGTGATATTCAAGCACCTACACACTAGGTTCGCATGCTTCTCAACATATAAGAAATTCAATATATAGCCCTCTAGGCTAAAGCATTAATGATATAATAATTCAACAGTTTCCCCTAAGCAATTCAACAACCCCCACGGGCCAATTGATTAACCCACGGTTTACCAATAACATTTGGGGAAGTCATAACAATAATTGGTGCAAAGAAAACATTAATATAGAATCAAAATTGCACAAAAATGGGCCAAACAGGGCCTTCCTGCGCGCCCGCGCGCGTAAAACGCGTGACATACGCAGCCCAGTACTGTAGCGATTACTGTAGCAATTACTGTAGCAAGTTACTGCGGTAACTACTGTAGCGAGTTACTGCGGTAACTACTGTAGCGAGTTACTGCGGTAACTACTGTAGCGAGTTACTGTGGTAACTACTGTATAAGTTACTGTGGTAGTTACTGTTCAAATTACCGTGGTAATTACTGTTCAAATTACCGTGGTAAATACTGTGGCGAATTACTGCGGTAACTACGCGAGTTACCGCGGTAACTACTGTACAGTTACTGTAGCAGTACTGTAGCAGTTACTGTTCATCGTCTTCTCCGATTTTCCAATCGGTTTTTCCGGCGATTTCGCCGGAATCCGACCCCAAATACCCCCCAAACACGTAATTTAAGCAATATAATCCCTTGCCTTTGATTCTTGAGGTTTCCAAGCTTCGATTCAAGCCGATCTACAAAAAAAATCCAACCAAAATCATCCAAACCCGTCACCAACCAAACACCCATCAAAAACCACTTCAAACTTCATAAAAACATGAATTGGATGATGGAAATTACTTACCTCAAGTAATATATCAAGTTCCCCTACTTGATTTGAGCTCAAGGACACCAAAATCTCTCCACAAAACCACTTTTCTCCACCTTTGCTCTCAAAAACGGGATGAGCCCTAATTTTGAGTGTTGAGAGGCCAAAATGAAGTTATGGGGGCTGAATTGGGAGTTTTAAATGGGTATGGGTCAACCCGGGTCGGATCATGGGTCGGGTCGGAAGATGGGTTAACGGGTTGCACCCCTTGTCTTGAGCCATATTACACACACTTGAGTACTTGAGTTCTTATTCTCTTGTGGGTTTGAACTCACTTATTCTTTCACTTCATTAAAATCATACCTATAGAATATCCGTATAGTAAATCTTTTGTTAATTAACCACAATTAATTAAATTAATTATGCGTTAATTAATCGGGATGTTACAATCTCTCCCCCTTAGGATCATTTCGTCCCCGAAATGCATAATCGGTCACGTGAATAATCAATGGGAAAAATGTTACTTCATTATGAGAAGTAAGAATTAAAGTCTGGCTACTTCAGTTTCATATGCTCCCCAGTTTCTCCAAGTAGCATATTCAACTCCGTGTCTAGACCACAACACCTTAACCATCAACATGGTTTTATTCCTCGGAACCACATCATTTGTATCAATCACCCGATCTGGAACTCCTCGAACTTAAGACTAGCATCCAATTCAACTTTATCAAGCTGAATGATCTTATCTGGATCAGACATAAACTTCCTAAGTTGGGAAGTATGGTATGGAATACATTATGGGTTCGACCCACTTCAGATGGCAAAACAACCTATAAACCACTTTACCAACTCTCTCCACAATCTCATATGGTCCAATGTATCTCGGGCTCAACTTGCCCTTCTTACCGAACCAGCATATCCCTCACATAGGCGATACCCGTAGTATTACCCTATCACCAACCTCAAACTCCACCTCTCGACGGGCTAAATCAACATAGCTCTTCTGTCTGTCCTGAACCTCTTATATTCGATCCCTGATGATCTTCACCAACTCGATTGTCTGCTCAATCATCTCAGGACCCACATTCACCTTATCTGTTGGATCATTCCAACATAATGGACTCCTACACTTTCTCCCATAAAATGCCTCGGAGGGAGCCACTAAATTTCCAAAACATGAACTACCGCTGTCGTCTCCAAATCATGTGTTGGGTAGTTCTGCTGATCGCCTTCTCGTTCTGGGCCAACACACCACCCAAACCTCTAGGTGATGCATTTGTGTAAACTTCATACTTACCTGACTCATCAGGTAATATGAATACAGGTGCCTCTGTTATTACATTCTTCCAAAGTTCAAACGCCTGCTCACAATCATCATCCCACTGGAATTTAACATCGTTACACAACAATCTCATCCGAGGTCTAGCAATGCTAGAAAATCCCTCAATAAACCTGCTATAGTAACCAACAAGATCCAAGAAACTTCGGATCTTCCCTACATTTTCGGGACTTGCCATTTAAATACAGCTTTTACCTTAGCAGGATCAACATACATACCATTACCGGAAACAATGTGCCCCGGAAAAGACACACTCTCCAACCAAAATTCACATTTGGAGAGTTTAGCATACAGCTTATGCTCTCACAATGTATTCAAAACTGTTCTCAAGTGACCCGCGTGTGCCTCACGCGTCGGCGAATAAACCATAATATCATCTATGAACACAACCACGCACACGGCCAGCATGGGATGTAATACCCTATACATGAGATCCATGAAGATCGCTAGTGCGTTAGTCAAACCAAAAGACATGACCGGGAATTCAAATGTCCTCAACGAGTCCTGAAACTGTCTTAGGCCTATCCGCCTCTGCCACCCTTATCTGATGGTAGCCCAATCTCAAATCAATCTTACTAAAAAAATACTGGCCCCTCTCAACTAATCAAATAGATCCCCAATCCGAGGTAAATGATACTTGTTTTTCCCGTGATTCAATTCAATTCTCTGTAATCGATGCACATCTTCATCGACCCATCATTCTTCTAAACAAACAAAACAGGAGCTCCTTAAGGCGAGCTACTCGGCTAAATATACATGGTAAGCTCATTCAATAGATCCTTCATCTCCTTCAGTTCACAGGAGTCATATGGTAAGGAGCCTTAGAAATATGAGCTGCATCAGGCATCAGCTCAATAGTAAAATCAATCTCCCAAGCAGATGGGAGACCATGAATTTCGTCGGGAAATACATCCCCGAACTCAGAGACAACAGGGACACTCGAAGCAGCAGGAACCTCTGCTCGAAGATCCCTCATGTGCCACAGGGAAAGAGAACAACCCATGCGCATCAAATCACACAACGCAGCAACAAAAATCACACCAATAACAGGTGGAATCAACGGATGTCGATAAGAAACACAGTTACCCAAAGAATCCAAGAAGGATATTCGTGGAACACCACAATCAATCACAGCACGATGGCAAACAGCCAATCCATGCCCAATAGCACGTCAAAACCAGCCGGGCTAAAGACCACCAGGTCAGCCCTGAATTCGCGACTCTCGATGCTCAACACAGCATCTTGCATCAAATGATCACTTCGAATATTATCACCCGAAGGTAAAGAAACAAGCATCTGGTAGGGCGCCAACGGTCCTACTCCATGCTCAGAATGAAATTCAAATTCTTAAAAGAACGAGACTCTAGAGTCAAACACAGTAACCGTAATACAAATTGCAACATTAATAATTCGCATAACAGGGAAACAAGCTTGCCTCTCAACCAGAGAGTCAAAGAGAAACACTCACGGTACAAGAATTTAAAACACTTACTAAAACGTTATCCGATCAACATAACGTTTCCATCACATACAGACAACATACTTGGCAAGTCCTCATAGGTCGACCTTGCCCTATATGCTATGACAGTCCCATATCGTATGAATCTCGTCGTGCAGAACAGCCACCCGGCCTCGTATACGATGCAAACACCCAACGATTCGAATAACAATCACACGTTCTATCGATTGACCCCATAGTCAATCATGTGTCTTGTCACACAATTATTCTGTCTGAATAACCCAACTATACTCTCACTGACATAGATTACAATGGGTTTCCATCGTATTTCATAAACCAAATGATATGCTACTGTTAATCTCACCCAAGTTTGTTATCCCACTAGGGAGACTTGCAAGTTGCATCTCACTCTCTGGGGTACTTCAAACCCCTATGGATATCACCCACAATATTGCTTTCTATTAGAACACCATTCAAATAGCTCGACTCCCAAGAGCCAACCTTTCGTTTCAGACGTGGGTTGATCTTAATCACAACGTTAACAAACAATGTTAGCAGAAATCACCAATCATATACAAAGCAGTATATATAAACGACAAAATTAAATAACCGATCAAAAGTCATTCATAGTCCTCAATGACTGTGAGATAACAAGGATCCTGACTGGAGTACCATGGTTTCCTCACAGTTCCCCAACTGTGAATTAACCTGGTGTCCGTAGAAATAATCAGATATAGTAAAAATGCAATTCTATGCTATATGTACCCCACACACAGCTCACCACCTATGTCTACACAAGTTTTAATAAGATAAAAGAGCACACAGGCTCTGATACCACTCTGTAACGCCCCGAAAATTCAAACCTGATTTTCGCAAGCATTACCGCTGTACTAACTATCCTAAACTAGTGGCCAGCTAATTTAAAACAGCTAGTACAACACTGGGTAAACCTAAAGTGATCATCTGATTAATCCGGTTTAATGCGGAAGCTAAAACAAATAAAACATATAAGCACATAGGAGGTCTCACCATCATAATCAAATAAACATTCCAGCTGCTCATCCTGACTGCAAGCCTCTCAACAGCATACCAATATCTCAAACAGGGCTACCAGCCCAAAGCGTAAATCACATAAGGCCACCGGCCGACAGAAAGCAGATCCTAGGCACACAGGCCTCAACTAGCATAAAATCCAAGTCATAATGAGCAATAGAATATCACATAATCATGTTAGATAAACATAAAAAGTCCTATCTATGTGATCTCTCAATACCCCAAACCCAAATCATGCTCCAGCGCCTCCAGCAGGATCTATAAAACAGACAAAAGCAAAGGGGGTCAGTACAACGTACTGAGCAAGGCTACGTGCCGGGGAGTAAGGGAAAACAGGACCACATCTCAAGATAGTAAATTTAGGTAATAAATAAACATATTAATAACGGCAGAATATAAATAAAGCAGTTAAACACCACACCGTCCCATACCGGTGCTTCAACCACGATCATACAATTGACATAAATAAATCATCACACCGTCCCATACCGGTGCTTCAACCACAGACATACAATTTATGCACGTGATGCATGGCCTAACATACACCTATCTACCCTATATGCAAATGCAAATAAATATGCCTAGCCGGCAACCTAAACCCGGGCGGTATAAAACCCACGGGTGAGGATATCATCAACTCCAACCCGTTACAGGGTAACATACACCATCCCCGCAGGGACCACAGGCATCACAGCTCAATCACAGGCATAACAGCCAAATCACAGGCATAACAGCCAAATCAGAGGCATCACAGCCAAATCAGAGGCATCACAGCCTAATAATCACCCCGCAGGGCCATCGGGACTCAACAACACCGGTAAAGGCTGCCCGATTAGACATTTCCAATATGTCCATCCATCCATAATGCAATACCATGCATTATAATAACCAGCCCAAAAGGGCCAACATGAATAACAACCAATAATCCACCCCGCAGGGTCATCGGGACTCAACAACACCGGTAAAGGCTGCCCGATCGGACATTTCCAATATGCCCATCCATTCATAATGCAATACCATGCATTATAATAACCAGCCCAAAAGGGCCAACAGGAATAACAACCAATAATCCACCCCGCAGGGTCATCGGGACTCAACAACACCAGTAAAGGCTGCCCGATCGGACATTTCCAATATGCCCATCCATTCATAATGCAATACCATGCATTATAATAACCAGCCCAAAAGGGCCAACAGGAATAACAACCAATAATCCACCCCGCAGGGTCACTGGGACTCAACAACACATGTGAAGGCTGCCCGATCAATCATAAACATTATAACAACCCATCGGGTTAATAATCGTCAATTCCACTGCAATAACATGCATATAAAAATACAGTGATATTCAAGCACCTACACACTAGGTTCGCATGCTTCTCAACATATAAGAAATTCAATATATAGCCCTCTAGGCTAAAGCATTAATGATATAATAATTCAACAGTTTCCCCTAAGCAATTCAACAACCCCCACGGGCCAATTGATTAACCCACGGTTTACCAATAACATTTGGGGAAGTCATAACAATAATTGGTGCAAAGAAAACATTAATATAGAATCAAAATTGCACAAAAATGGGCCAAACAGGGCCTTCCTGCGCGCCCGCGCGCGTAAAACGCGTGACATACGCAGCCCAGTACTGTAGCGATTACTGTAGCAATTACTGTAGCAAGTTACTGCGGTAACTACTGTAGCGAGTTACTGCGGTAACTACTGTAGCGAGTTACTGCGGTAACTACTGTAGCGAGTTACTGTGGTAACTACTGTATAAGTTACTGTGGTAGTTACTGTTCAAATTACCGTGGTAATTACTGTTCAAATTACCGTGGTAAATACTGTGGCGAATTACTGCGGTAACTACGCGAGTTACCGCGGTAACTACTGTACAGTTACTGTAGCAGTACTGTAGCAGTTACTGTTCATCGTCTTCTCCGATTTTCCAATCGGTTTTTCCGGCGATTTCGCCGGAATCCGACCCCAAATACCCCCCAAACACGTAATTTAAGCAATATAATCCCTTGCCTTTGATTCTTGAGGTTTCCAAGCTTCGATTCAAGCCGATCTACAAAAAAAATCCAACCAAAATCATCCAAACCCGTCACCAACCAAACACCCATCAAAAACCACTTCAAACTTCATAAAAACATGAATTGGATGATGGAAATTACTTACCTCAAGTAATATATCAAGTTCCCCTACTTGATTTGAGCTCAAGGACACCAAAATCTCTCCACAAAACCACTTTTCTCCACCTTTGCTCTCAAAAACGGGATGAGCCCTAATTTTGAGTGTTGAGAGGCCAAAATGAAGTTATGGGGGCTGAATTGGGAGTTTTAAATGGGTATGGGTCAACCCGGGTCGGATCATGGGTCGGGTCGGAAGATGGGTTAACGGGTTGCACCCCTTGTCTTGAGCCATATTACACACACTTGAGTACTTGAGTTCTTATTCTCTTGTGGGTTTGAACTCACTTATTCTTTCACTTCATTAAAATCATACCTATAGAATATCCGTATAGTAAATCTTTTGTTAATTAACCACAATTAATTAAATTAATTATGCGTTAATTAATCGGGATGTTACATTATCTCATTTTTGGAAGTGAATTTGGAATTTTTGGAGATTTTAGCTAGTGGTTGAATTGAAATTTTAGCTCGAAAGAGTGAAAGTATAATTAGAGTTTAGCATTTGAAATTAGTAATTAATTGAAAAATAAGTACTTCATGTTTAAATTAAGATAGTTTTGAAGTGATTGATATTAAAGTTTTAGAATTTATTAAAAATTGGGGAGGATATCGTTTAAAGTTTAGCGGCTACAACGAAAATATGTTGAAAGCTGCATAAGTGAATATATAACCTACAGAAAAATGAGCTAATTAATCCAACCAATCTTGCAATGCATTTATCGAATTCAAAGTGAATTCGGCCTCGGAAACGCTCTGGTGTGATCATTTTTCGTAGGGGTGATCAATTCGGTGTGATCAATTCGGCCTCGGAAACACTCTGGTGGGGAAAGCTCTAATTTCCCCAACGATGTTCTAATAATTTTATGAGATTAATTTACTAACTGTTTAGGTTATTGAAATCTATACTTCCTTAGTAATTTTATCTATTTGTTTTACTAAATTAAAAATAATGAATTTGTTCCTTTCAAAATTTCTTGTCGAATCAATGGGTAATAACTCGCACCTATGTAGACATGCAGCTTAGGGAATGCTTGTCGGAATATGAAAATACTTTAGACTAACAAATTCAGAATATTGCTGTAACTTAAGTCTGAGATCCCTTCTTTTTTGGTTCCCTCTCGCCCTTCTGCCATTTCTTCATTTTATGGGATTTTGAACTCTGAGAATTTATCAGTCTTACAGACTCCACAAAACACACACAAATGTATCATATTTATTTGAAATATAAAGTTACTTGTTAAAGTGAGGGCTCTTTTTTCTTGCACGCTCACAATTTCACATGGACAAAACTAAGAAAAAAGTGCTTCTAATAACGTGGAGATGTAAAAAATTAGTACTAGTAAAATAAGTAACTATATATGCGTGCTTACAGCTGGACAGTTTGTTAAATAATTAGTACTACTTCATTCTTCAAATCTAGGCATTTTACAAAGGTTAAGCAGAAAGTGTGTCTAAATTTTGGCAAAAATAAATAAATAAATAAATAAATAAATAAATCCTAAACTATTAATCGAATTGAATAAAATTATTGTTAAATTTCACCAATCACTTTAATTTAGCATAACAGTCCCTACCTATATTATGTAGTACTTACTTCGTTTCTATTTAAGTACAACACTATTTTTTTTTGTGTTTCATAATAAATTTTACCTTACCATATATGGAATGTTTTTAAAATATAAAATTTCCACTAAATCACTTTTATTCCTTGCATTAAATCTCGTCCAATTTCTTTATGTTTCACTTTTGTTTAAGTCTAACTAATATTTTAAAGTTTATATTTTTGTACCTACATTAACGTAATTTTTAAAGTCTATATTTTGATTATTTTCAACACCAATTAAGCAATGTATCATCTTGGTATTTAGAACCTTGAAAGACGATTAGCGAGTATTAATGCCATATACTATTAAGCCATATATATTTTTCGAGTACATTATAAAAATGCTAAGATTATGTATAATTGCAAGCAAAAGAGTTGAGAAAAATCATGACTTTTAATTTAAAGCTCAATTTTTTTGACGTATCCCTGTCACATTGGATCCAATAATCATCCACCTGAAAGGCATTGAAGGGTTGTATTATCCAAAGATAGATTCAGCATACGCAAATGCTCGAACCTGAAACTTTTGCTTAATGTGCCAGAATTTCATACCACTCAAGCCAACTGCGTTTGGTTACTTTAAAGCTCAATAAAATTATATAAGCATATGAAGTATAGTTTAAAATAATGCATGAAACATGGTTTACAAATCTTTAAGAATTCATGACCATGTTCATTTTAAGGGATATATAATTAACTAATTCAATTCCATCCATAAGATTAAATTATTCATGCTCTAATTAATCAGTCATTATTATTACAAGACAAGATAACACCACTTTATGGCCTATGGGGTTGATTTTGAAGGCCATATAAGAATTTAATAAAGGGATGGGCTACATACGGCACCTGTTGATATGTTAGTACATGTAGAATTGTTAAAATGGACTTGGCCGTTGACCAGCCCACCCCACCTCCTATACATGATGAATTGTGTTAATGGGCCAAGCCCCTCTGAACCCGTTGCTTGGACTGGCCCGTGATGGGTGCGGGCCAACCAAGAATTTTTTTTAATTTTGTTATAAAGCCTAAACAAGAGTGTTTGTTAGTTGAATATTATTTGAAATTATATATATTAATTTAATATTTTATACTTATAAATTATATCTTTTTTTGTAAAATACTATTAAAAATTTATTAAATTGACTTAATATGAAGTAAATTAAATTAAAATAATTTTAATACTCATTATATATGACATTTTTAGACTTTTTTTTTTTGGGAACAACCAACATAGGCTAGACTAATTTGATAGTATTTTTAAAAAAAAGACTACTTTACAAAATTAAACTAAGTTATTTTAGATTTTGTAAAAAATATTTTAATTTTAATATTAGATAATATATTTAATTTGGATAAAAAATATTAATAACTAAAAAATTAATTTATTAATTAAATAAAAAACCGCAAGCTAGCCCGCCTGACCTGCAATCCGCCGGTGGGTTGGGTTGGACTGAGGTAATTCCAGTATGCCCGCCGTGGATCAGCCCGTCTAAACCTGCCAAATGATGGGTTGAAGTGAATTTAATCCGTGTCGCCCCACCAATCCGTCTCGACACTTCTCAAGCACATGGTGTAATGCAGCACGGATCGTCCCCCCATGAGGAAAAAAAGACTATTAATTGAAGAACAGCTTATAGTATTAAATACACTTTCGCCCTCCCCCAAAAAAAATAAAATACACTTTGGCCTATATAGTTCACGTCATCATCAAATGTGATATCAGCAAAAATGCTTACGCACACCTTGTCACCATCCTACTTAACTGGTAAAAAGAAATACTTATCTGTTTTCATATTTTGTTACGGACCCACAGTGTGCGCAGTCCAATGCATATTTTAAACGATTAATAACTCAAGTTCGGTACAAAGAAAAATTCTAAAAGTTCGATACTTAAAAACTACAAGACGAGAGAAATTTAACAAGATCCTACTTGGCTATATTTTAACTTGTATAACAAAAATTGAAATTAAAGCATTCTAATGAATAGTAACATAATTTGGTTTGTAGCAATAACTTAAAAATGGAGGAAGTAATCTATAATATACTAAAGTGAAGTATTCTTCACAAAATTTCTCCCCAAAATTCCTCTCTCCTCCACATTAATTGATCTTTAGTTATATCTTTTATTTTTCTATCTATTTTCTATATAAATATAAAAAAATTATAAAAAAAATAGAATTAAATAGAGAGATTCATTATCAAACACTCAAAAAAACCTTTGAACTGAAAATATAAATATATATATATATATATATTCTTTTTTCATTATTATTTATTTCAATAATGAAGAGTATTACTAATTTCATTCCTTGAATTAAAAAGTGTAAAAAAAAAAGATTATTTCAAGATGAGAGTTTCAGTCAAAATATTTTAATTTACATACATTTCAGAAAATATATTCCATTTTATTATTTATTCCAATAAAGAATGGTAATACAAATACCATTTTCCGAAAAATGTAACGATAAATGATAAAATATACGGAGTATTTAATTTTTATTATAAACTTATTTTGAATTTTAAATAAAATATAAAATACTAATTTTACACTCTAAATTATAATACACTTGAATATAAAATTTTAAATTGGTCTAATTCAAATTTATTAAAATATTCAATTAAATAAATAGTGCATGTCAATGATTAATGGTTCACTCTAAAAACTTTTATATAAGATATGCAATCTCATTCTTATGTGAATATCTATTACTTTATTTAATTTGATGAGATATCTTTAGTGTTTCTTTCAAAACTATGGTTCTCTGATTATGTGATTATTCACCTATTTATTTATCTTGACTTTGAATGCAGACATTCTTAGATGGTTCCTGAGTTAGACAGTGTTGGAGTGGTCATCAATTTGCATTGTAATATGTTGCCTTTATTTATTTGGATTTATTTTTATTTTTTTCCCCCTGATAATTTGACATTTGAGTTGTCATTTGGTATTATTTATTTATTTTTTTTAATGACGTATTGAATCTATCTATATTTTTTATTATGAAATTTGATTTTCTACACCTAGCTGACACAATCACTTTAAAGTTAATCCAGTGGCAGTCAAATATTCATAATAAAATTGATGTGAATAATTAAAATCTCTTGAAGAGGTATAATTGTAGGTAAAAATTCAATGTTTTATAAAATGTTGATTATATTGCATTGTAACTTGGATAAAATAAAATAATAATGCAAACAAAGGAGCTAAACACCGAGGGAACCACGTGCCAGCTGCATCCGCAGCCAGAAGATGTTTCACTTGATCAGGAGGAAAGGCCTAGGTCGTGTAGAACTGATCATCATCCGCCCCAATCTTAGCAAGCCAATCAGCCACAGAGTTAAGTAAAGGAAATGGAAATAGGAGTTTTTATTTTATTTCATTTTCAATAAATATATACTTCTTAAAATGAAAAGAAAATGAAATTGAAGGAAGTGAAAATGAAATAGAAGCAAAATTATGTTTCATAATTGGAAGAAAAGAAAATGAGGAGAGTGATTATTGATTAGAAGTGACTTGACTACACATGTTATTTTCATAAAAGCGGATAATCCCATGAAATATTCATTTTTATTCTATACTAACCAAGTTCCAATTAACCGAATCTTCTATAATTATTTGTGATTCATAGTTTGGATTGAGAATTTTTTATATTTCAATTTCAAACAAATTTAAATAAGCTAACTCGAAACAATAATTTTTTGATTCTGTTATTTTTACTTTTTAATATTAATTATTTGTATTAGGTATATTAATAGTTTTTCGGATGGTTTTGTTGGTTACTACACTAATGAATTCAACCTAATTGATGGGTGCTTTATTGTAAGATTTTTTACTATTACCAACAGAGAAGTAAGGTGCAGCCTTTTTATGTTATTATGAAAATATATAATGATATTTATATTTTTTTTAAAAAAATTTATAATGTTCATGAAAAGGGGCATCTTACTGATTGAATTTTTTATGTCTCAACTTCATTGTGTTGTTTTCAGTAATGATACATATGTATCACTTTCATTTACGATAAAATGTATGTTTGGTTTTATATTTAATGATAAGTTTTATGACAACTATTATTATTTTTATACTAAAATTTCATTATAAATTTGTTAATTTTTTTTTTAATTTTATTAAAGAAAATATCTTGCCCGGTGCATTGCACGGGTGGGTAGGGTTGCAAATGAATCAAATATTTTTGGTTCGATTCGTGATTCGATTCGAAATTATTCGAAATTTTGATATTCGATTAATATTTGATTCGATTCAATATTCGATTAAACGTTTTATTTTATATAAAATAATATATAAATATATAAAATAACTTTGTTAGATAATTTAAAATTTATTTTCAGTGACTATCTTTACTAATTAATATGAATATATTTATATATGAAATTAAAGTACTCAATTTAATATATAAATTGAACTAAATATTTAATTTTAATAATTAAAAAAATTAATTTTTAATATTAAATTATGTTATAGAATAATTCGATTCGATTCGATAGTATTTGTGAAGCTTAACAAATCAAATCGAATACTGCAATATTCGGTTCGATTCGATTCGTTTGCAACCCTACGGGCGGGTATAACTAGTAATAGTAAAAAAAACAACCCATGCATAGTTACTTACACTTGATTATATCCAGCTGGCCGCGCACGGCACATCTTACCTTATCATCATTAATTTCATGTCTGAAACTGAATTGTCCAACCCAAAAAAGTTGTGTCCCCATTTATTAATATTATTGTCGCTCCTAATTAATACTATTAATATTGTCTTATAGTACATACTATGTGTGTGCGCGTGCATGCATTTGGATTTGGATTTGGATTTGGATTTGTGCTTGCTTGATATTTCTGAAAAATGTAGAAAAATATATAGCCATAGTTTTGGTGGTCATCCAGTTTTGATTTTTACCAAATTGCAGATGTCAATGGAACTTTAGCAAGTGACGAAAGTATGTTTTGGTGGGGTTTGATTATCTTACCGATCACGTATGGTAAAAACAGTTAATAGTGTTGTGATTAATGTCGAGAAGTAATTGTGCCATGTGATCTCACAAACGAATATGGCTTAGGTGCAATTATATGCATCTGCAGCCATGATGTACTAGGACCAAAAAGTAATGTCTCCCCACTAGATAATGTTTACGACTTTATAAGTGAATGAATCGGGTTCAAGAAGTGATGCCTCCCCGCCGAATTATATCTACAACATAAGTGATGTATACGATCTTATAAGTGATGTGTCATAATGCGGCATGCTTCCCCACTGAGTGATGTATACGATCTTATAAGTAATGTCTAAGAACTTATAAGTGATGTTTCCCCCACCGAGTGATTCAAGCTCAGGTAACGCCATTACTTTGAAATATGCAAACATCATTCAGTAGGTGCTACTGCAGTGTTAGCACCATAACCGGATATCTTGCTCGCAAACCATACGTACGTACATCAATCAAATATAATCCCAAAATGAATCAAGCATCATCAACTCACTTAAGACATGGGAGAATTACGGCATATGATAATATATTATTGTCATAACCAAATACTACTTACTACCACTCTTACATAGTAGAAACCAACAGGAGACAGAGGCATAATACAACTACAGACATCCATCTCAACTGAGGATTATTTCGCAAGCCACTTTCCTCTCTTCAAGTCATCAACAACTTTCTTCAACACTTGTCCTCGCCTCGGCGCCTGAAAGCGTCGGCTGCGTTCCTCTGCTGCCGTGGATCTTCGCGGCCGGTCCCCATTTGGAGCATCATCCCTCGTCGTCGGGTAATTTCCTTGCTGCCCGCCATAATTGCCATGATTTTCTTCCTGACTCATATTCTACTAATTAAGTAGGGAGTGATATGCATATATATGGTACTATAGGAGGGAGCTAGTATCCATGTAATGAATTGAAATGGTGCTGTGAATGCGGGTGGGTTACATTTACATATATAGGCAGATCGGTCGAGAAAGCCTGCAGAAAGGAATCCAAGTTTTTTTTTATTTTTATTTTTTGGGTGAAACAGAAAGAAATCCAAGTTAACTGAATACTAGTAGTATATAGTAATTGGCCCACTTTAATTTAATTCATCATCAAATATATATGCATAATGCATGTAGTTGAATAGTAAATCAGCAGCTACTATTAAATGCTCTACTTGACTAGTATTTATTTTGTTAAACATTGATAACTATGTATCGGTAAAGGTGTGTGGGAGCCCAAACCACACCAATTACAAAGGGGGATAAAGAGAAAGGATAGGGGGCCGGGTGGAAATCGAACTCCAACCTATAGTTGAAATGTATAGAAGATGACCACTGAGTTCAGATCTCATTCTTGCTCTACTTGACTGTTGACAAAGTAGCACATTTAAATGAACGACAAATACTTATATGAGGACCACAATTATACACTACGATCCACTTGTCATAAAACTAAAAATTACATTATAGTATACATGTATATGGTTATATAATATAAAATATAACAAAACAACTCAATTAAGGTGATATAAATTTTCTATATTTTTGAATCTCCAAATTCAAATAGTACAGTACTATTTAAATAACTAAAGCCACATTACGTACACTAAGGTGATATTGTTATACAATATATAACCTTAAGCCTATTTGTATTATAATTGTAATAGATTGATATAGAAATGAAAAGTGAGAAGTGGACAGAGAGGGACGAAAGTAAAGAGCAAGAGGAATGATGGGAAATCAGATTGATATATCTTTCATTGAGTCACTCAGTACATATTTATAGGTGCACAAAAATGAGGACTCATCACATGCCATCGATAGGAAGCCTACACGTGTCTTGTGTTAAAGACATCCATAGACAAATGCATTACATCTGTAACACTCCCCCTTGGATGTCGTCGATACAAAGAATATGTCTCGTTAAAACCTTACTAGGAAAAAACCCAGTGGGAAAAAAAATCCTAGTGAAGGAAAAAGAGTACAATATTCTTGTATTTATTTCTCCCCCTGATATTACTTTATATCTCGAAGCCGCCGCATTCCAATTTTCTTTACGAGCTTCTCGAATGTTGCAGTCGGCAATGCCTTGGTCAATAGATCCGCTAAGTTCTCATCTGATCGAATTTGTTGCACATCGATTTCACCATTCTTTTGAAAATCATGGGTATAGAAAAATTTTGGTGAAATGTGTTTAGTCCTATCTCCTTTTATATAACCCCCTTTCAATTGGGCTATACAAGCTAAATTATCTTCAAATAAGATTGTTGGGGGAACTTTTGGTTCAATGACCAAACCACAATTTTTTAATATATGATGAGTCATTGACCTCAACCAAATACATTCTCGACTAGCCTCATGGATTGCTAATATTTCGGCATGATTTGAGGAAGTTGCCGTTAATGTTTGTTTCATAGATCTCCATGAGATAGCAGTTCCACCACACATAAAAATATAGCCTGTTTGAGATTTGGCTTTGTGTGGGTCTGATAAATATCCTGCATCGGCATATCCGATCAACTCATGTCGAGAATCTTTTGGGTAAAATAACCCAAGGTCAACTGTTCCCTGGAGATAGCGAAAGATGTGCTTTATGCCTTTCCAATGTCGTTGAGTAGGGCAAGAACTAAATCTTGCGAGTAAATTAACAGCAAACGCAATATCAGGTCGCGTGCTATTTGCCAGATACATTAACGCACCAATTGCGCTTAAATATGGCACTTCTGGGCCAAGTTGTTCTTCATCATCTCCCTTTGGTCTAAATGGATCCTTTGCAGGATCAAGTGTCCGAACGACCATTGGACTACTTAACGGATGAGCATAATCCATTCGAAATTGCTTCAATACCTTTTGGGTATAAGCTGATTGATGAACAAAAATACCCTTATCCAAATGCTCAATTTGCAAGCCAAGGCAGAATTTTGTTTTTCCAAAATCCTTTATTTCAAACTCCTTTTTAAGATATTCAACAGCCTTTTCTAGCTCTTCAGGAGTTCCAATTAAATTTAAATCGTCAACATAGACTGCAACGATTACAAATTCTGACCCATTTTTCTTTATAAAAACACATGGGCATATTGGATCATTTATATAACCCTCATTAATTAAACTTTCGCTGAGGCGATTGTACCACATTCGGCCCGATTGCTTGAGCCCATAAAGTGATTTTTGTAATTTGATGGAATAGACTTCTCTAGGCTTTGAGTTATGAGATTCAGGCAATTTAAACCCTTCAGGTATTTTCATATAAATATCATTCTCCAATGAGCCATATAAGTAAGCAGTAACAACATCCATCAGCCTCATTTCGAGCTTTTCTCGTACTGCCAGGCTCATGAGATACCTGAAAGTTATTCCATCCATAACTGGGGAATATGTTTCCTCAAAATCAATTCCCGGTCTTTGGGAAAATCCTTGGGCTACAAGCCTTGCTTTGTATCTTGCAATTTCATTATTTTCATTTCTCTTTCTAACAAACACCCATCTGTAGCCAACTGGTTTTACATTTTCAGGTGTTTGGACTATGGGGCCGAATACTTTTCTTTTGTTCAGTGAATCCAATTCTGATTTAATTGCATCTTTCCATTTTGGCCAATCATCCCTTTGCCGACATTCATCAACTGATTTTGGTTCAGGATCCTCGTCATCTTTCATTATCTCAAGTGCTACATTATATGCAAATACTTGATCAACTTTGATTTCTTTCCGGTTCCAATACTTTCCAGAAGTGATATAATTGAAAGCAGTTTCAATAGTTTCACTTTCTTCTGGATTAGCATTTTCAGCATCAACTTCTTCAAAAGTTGAATTTATTACCTCTTCGGGTTTTTCATTATCCACGTGTATAATTCTTTTCTTTCGTGGATTTTTATCTTTGGAACCCATTGGTCTACCACGCTTTTGCCGTGGATTAGATTCATTAGCACTTGGGATTTGCCCTTCAGGTATATTTATTTTGGCCGGTGCATTTGCTGCTTCAATGTAAGATTTTGTCACTCTTGCAGCATCATTGAAGGCATCGGGCAATTGATTTGCAATCCTTTGCAAATGCACAATTCTTTGGACTTCTAATTCACATTGTTTTGTACGAGGATCACATATATCAAGTGGGATTTTCCACGAAATTTCTTTTTTCAGTTGATTACTTCCTCCCCCTAATGTCGGGAAATGTGATTCGTCAAAATGACAATCTGCAAATCTTGCAGTAAATAAATCACCCGTTGTTGGTTCAAGATATTTAATAATTGATGGTGATTCATACCCGACATAGATGCCCATCCTTCTTTGAGGTCCCATTTTTGTCCTTTGAGGTGGTGCTATTGGTACATATACCGCACACCCAAAAATTCTTAAATGGGAAATATCGGGTTCTTTTCCCGTTATAATTTGAGTAGGGGAGTAGCTATGATAGCTTGTCGGTCTAATTTTTACTAATGCTGCTGCATGCAATATAGCATGTCCCCAAGCAGAAACGGGGAGTTTTGATTTCATCAATAAAGGCCGTGCAATTAATTGCAACCTTTTGATTAATGATTCAGCCAGACCATTTTGGGTATGCACATACGGAACGGGATGTTCTACAGTGATACCAATAGATGTGCAAAAATCATCAAAAGCATTTGATGTGTATTCTCCAGCATTATCAAGGCGTATTTTCTTTATTGGATAATCAGGAAAATGTGCTCGCAGTTGAATAATTTGTGCGAGTAGCCTAGCAAAGGCCAGGTTGCGAGTTGACAATAAACAGACATGGGACCATCTTGTTGATGCATCAATTAGTACCATAAAGTACTTGAATGGTCCACAAGGTGGATCTATTGGTCCACATATATCACCTTGAATTCTTTCCAAAAATGTAGGGGATTCAATTCCCACTTTTGCTTGAGATGGCCTGGTAATTAATTTTCCTTGATAGCAAGCAGCACATGTAAACTCATTTGGATTCAAAACCATTTTATGGTTTAATTTATGGCCATTGGAATTTTCAATAATTCGCCTCAACATCACGCTGCCCGGATGTCCAAGCCTTTCATGCCAGGTTATAAATTCACTAGTAGCCTTTAGGCCTACTAGGTTATGTACTTCTCCGGCATAAATTTTTGTATAATATAATCCGGATGTCAAACATGGCAGCTTTTCATGAACAAACTTTTTACCATTGATGGTTTGAGTAATTAAAACATACTCATTTCCTGCCTCATTTAAAGTTTCAATGTGATAGCCATTTTTTCGAATATCACCAAAACTTAGCAAGTTTCTTCGAGCCTTGCTTGAAAACAGAGCATTTTCAAATGCCAACTTTGTCCCTTTAGGGAGAAATATAACTGCTCTTCCAGATCCGTCAATACAATTTTCATTACCGCTTATAGTTTTCACTGCGGTCTTTCCCAATTTTAATTGGGAGAAAAAGCTTTTGCTTTTTAAGATACTGTGCGTTGTAGCACTATCAATGAGGCAGATTTCATTTTCAACTTGGCCATCCATTTCTTTTCAGAAGGTAATAAAAACAACATCAGTAATATAATATAATCACTGCAAAATACATTATAACTTGGGGGATACAAAATAGGGAATAAAATACTAAAATACAAAATATCATAAGGCAAAATATATCATCCGCAAAATACAAAATGTAAAGCCGATCTTTTCACTTTTCTTTCAGTTTGTGCCACCAATAAAGTCATCAGTCTCCAAGTGGGTAATATCATCATTCAGAACATCATCAAAGGTATCATCGTGGGTGGCATGATGTGTCTCGGGATCAGATCTTTCTTGCCTTTTCGAGGCCTGGTACAGCTCAGCTAAATGACTAGCTGTTCGACAAACTCGGGCCCAGTGACCCTTGATTCCGCAGCGATCACATGGTTGATCATTATTTCTATCTCTTTTAGGCTTTTGCTGCGATTTATATGGCCTCCTGTTGTCACTTCTACGGTTGAATTCATATCGAGGTTTATTTCGATATTTATTTCTCGCAGATGATTCAGGCCTACCACGACCACGATCCCGATTTCTGTCACGATTAAAATTTTGATTTCTTTGATTCCCACGATCCCGCACTTGGTTCTCTGCTTCTGTGGCATTTGCTTCTGGAAACGGGGCAGCACCTGTTGGCCTGGATTCATGATTTTTTAGCAATAATTCTTTATTCTGCTCGGCCAGAAGTAGACAGGTGATAAGCTCGGAGTATTTTTGAAAACCCCGCTCACGGTACTGCTGCTGTAAAACCAGATTTGTGGCATGGAATGTGGAGAATGTTTTTTCCAGCATATCAGATTCAGTTATTTTTTCTCCACAAAGTGTCAGTTGCGATGTAATACGAAACATCGCTGAATTATACTCACGGACTGATTTGAAGTCCTGGAGCCTCAAATTATGCCATTCGCTTCGAGCCTTTGGCAGCACCGTCATTTTGAGATGATCATATCTCTCTTTCAATTTCAGCCACAGTTCAAGTGGTGATTCCAGCGTCACATATTGAAGTTTCAGAGATTCATCAATATGGTGGCACAGAAAGATCATGGCTTTTGCCTTATCCTGGCTGGATGGTTTTTTGTCAGGGGCGATAGTATCTTCCAACCCCATAGATGCCAGGTGCATCTTTACGTCCCGTGCCCAGGACATGTAATTATCTCCAGAAACCCATAACGGGAGAAATTCCTGCTTTGAGAGATTAGCCATAATTATATTAAAAAGTAACAATATAAAATTATACCTAAGACAGAACTCTGATAGAACTCCGGTAGAAACCCCTCGTGCTGATAACGTGTTATACAATATATAACCTTAAGCCTATTAGTATTATAATTGTAATAGATTGATATAGAAATGAAAAGTGAGAAGTGGACAGAGAGGGACGAAAGTAAAGAGCAAGAGGAATGATGGGAAATCAGATTGATATATCTTTCATTGAGTCACTCAGTACATATTTATAGGTGCACAAAAATGAGGACTCATCACATGCCATCGATAGGAAGCCTACACGTGTCTTGTGTTAAAGACATCCATAGACAAATGCATTACATCTGTAACAGATATTGCATTATTTGGTATTATCATAGAAAAAAGGAAAAATGAATTTATAAGGCATGAGAAGTGAGAAGCATAACCTCAATGGTTCAATACATGGGGAGTGGTTATGGTACTACCAATGTGAATGGTAGTACATCAAGACAAATCATCTCAACCATACTAAATATCCAATGGCTATAAAATAAAAAGGGTAGAATTGTCAAACATAAATAATTATATCTTTAGAAATAAATTCATTCACAAAATCAATTTAGTGGTTTCTATCCTTAAATAAAGATCCTATAAAAAATTTACATACGTTAGCTCTCTTTTGACGCAATTCATGGCATAATAATAGAGAAATTATCTTTATTCATCTCTTTCACTCGTCAGTCTTTCATTCCTCTTAATTTGCTATTTTTTATTTTAAATTTCTAAAATATGATAGGATATTTAGATTCCTTGCATCGAGTAGATAAATTTTCATATAAAGAACGTCCAAATCCGAGCTTATTTGAGAAAGTTAGAGCCATTTAAAATTTGTAATATAAATTTTGTTGTATATACTGCGTCGCTAAAATGCATAGGCTATGTCGCTGAATTGTAAAGTCTCCGTCGCTGAATTGTAAAGGCTCCATCACTGAATTACATAGCTACCGTCGCTGAAATGTAAAGACTGTGTTTTTTAAAATCGTAATGCACTTCAAATGGCTCTAATTAACTTTCTTAAATGAACTCGGATTTTGACATTCTTTATATGAAAATCTACCTACTCGATGCAATGAATCTAAATTTCCCATCAAATTTTGGAAATTATAAATAGATAAATACCAGATTTTCAAAAGAAAAGATATTTTATACTCGTTATTTTGAAAATATGATATTTATATGTTTAGACTTTCTTAAATCTGATAGAATATTTAAATTCCTTGCATTGATTAGATAGATTTTCATAAAAGAACGTCAAAATCGGAGGTCATTTGAGAAAGTTAGAGCCATTTGAAGTTTGTTACATAAATTTTGTTGTATTGGCTACGTCGCTGACATGCATAGGCTATATCGCTAAATTGTAAAGCCCCATCGCTGAATTGTAAAGCCTCCATCGCTAAATTACATTTTCTATCGTCGCTGAAATGTAAAGGTTGTGTTTCTGTAAATCGCAATGAACTTCAAATGGCTCTAACTTTCCCAAATAAACTCGGATTTTGACATTCTTATATGAAAATCTATCTACTCGATGCAAGGAATTTAAATTTTCTATCAAATTTTTGAAATTACAAATAGATTTATACCAGATTTTCAAAGAAAATGATATCTTATTCTAGTTATTTCAAAAATACGATATTTATTTGGTTAGAATTTCTAAAATTTGGTAGGATATTTAAATTCCTTGTGTTGAGTAGATAGATTTTCATATAAAGAACATCCAAATTCGAGCTCATTTGAAAAAGTTAGAGCCATTTGAAGTTTGTCATAAAAACTATGTTGTATAGGCTATATCGCTGAAATGCATACTCTATATCGCTGAATTGTAAAGCTCTCGCCGCTGAATTGCAAAGCCACCGTCGCTGAAATGTAAATGCTACGTTTCTGAAAATCGCAATTAACTTCAAATGACACGAACTCGGATTTTGACGTTCTTTATATGAAAATTTACCTACTCGATACAAGTAATCTAAATAACCTATCAAATTTTAGAAATTCCAAAAAGAAAAAGTAGATTATGAGGGAAAGAGAATTATGAGCATGAGAATTGAGAAAAATGAATAGAGATTATTTGGATCTTATTGAAATTACAATAGTACCCTTTGTATTAATCTTAGCCATTGATTTTAATATTTCATCAATGGCTTGAATATGACACAAGTACATCAAGAGACAAGTGTCTCCCATCCTAACCAAAACCCTGTTTTCTCATTAATGTGTTTTGTGTCAGGTTCACGTGGTATGTTAATTTTTTGGGACACTTTGGTTTTCATGCGCCCCCACAAAACATTAACTTTTGTTGTTTTCTTTCTTAATTATTAGTATGATTGGGATCGAATTATTGGTTCTCATCTCTTAATGCATATAATTTCATTTCATGAATTTATACTTATTTTATTAAAACAATTGCTGCTTGCCTATGTTAAGTAGTTGGACTAGATATATTTATATCCATGCCCAATTGCCTCTATTTTTTTAATTGGATATATGCATATATATATATATATATACTAGTACTCGTTTAGTGCGGGCTACGCCCCGCATTTAAGCAAGGTACTAAATGTGGTGAAGATGTTTTAAATACTATATGTTGCACGTATGTTATATTTAAAAGAAATTCTAATCTATATATTATTAATACCATTAGTGGTCAACCAAGTCAACATTTAATGTGGTGTCTTCATTCTAAATTTCCAATTTTCTTAGATTTTTGCATTTTCTATTAATTCAATTTAGATTTTTGTATTTGTTATATATTTACTATTTATTTATGTCAAAATATTTATTGATTTGGATATGAAAATCCTCATTTACATTTTTAAAAAGATATGAAAATTTTAATTTATATGGAATTCCCATAATTACTAATTTTAAAAGATTTGAAATTTAAAATTTTTTATATTTGCATTTATTTGTATTAGATTTTGTTTTTTTTATTTATTTATATTAGATTTTTGCACTTTTTATTCAACAATTTTTATTTTTATACAATTTTCAGTTTTTAAAAGATATTAAATTTTTAACTAATATGGAATTTTCACCATTTTTCGCTTTTAAAAGATTTCAAATTTTAATTTTGCGTTTATTTATTAATTTATTTTAAATTTTTGCATTGTATTATTATTTTAGATTTTTGCATTATTTATTTATATATTTATTTTAGATTTTGCATTGTTTTATTCACATAATTTTCAGTTTTAAAAAGATATGAAGTTTTTAATTCATATGGAATCAAGATATAGTTTGACACATTGTTATTAACTGGTTATCTTTTTATTCGAAATGTCAAAAATGAAAAGCAAGACATAAATCATGGGATGGAATTAATATTATTTATCTTATTTATGGTAATGAATCTCCCAACTGGGATTCCCTCCACTTATCAATTATCAGCAACAGCAACATGTACATTAAGAATCTTGCTGAGGAGAAGTCTATTGGTAGAAGAAACTGGAAACCTACTCGTGACAAGTGGTGTAAGCCGCCCGAAGGCTGGTTCAAAATAAATTGTGATGGGCGATTATCTCCATCTCATAGCTTGGCTGGCGGTGTGATCAGAGATTCGGAAGGGAGATGGATCAGTGGTATTCATATCAAGAGAAGCCTCCTAAGTACAAGATGGATTAGTGGTATTCCGCAGTACATCAAGGCAAAAATCTGGAGCGTTGATTTCAAATCCAAGGGTTGTAAATGAAAAAGGGTAAAATTGTCCAACAAAATATGTAACGGAAGATATAACCCTATATTTAGTATGTTATCAATCTTATATTTGGTAAATCATATCAAATATTTGGTAAAATCATATTAAATATTTGGTAATCTATATTTATGATCAACAATATTTATTAAATAACGTAACAAATTTATTAGGTATAGCATTTCAACGATGTTACCAAAAATAATTCTGTGGTGCTATAAAAAATGTTGCAGCGATTAACATTGAATAATTCAGCGACGCAACCAAATACAATTCAGCGATGTTCCAAAATTACTTTAGTAATGCTACCAAAAAATATTTCAGTGATCCTACTTAAAAGAATTCAGGATGCTACCACATACAATTCAGCGATGTTACCAAAAATAATTCAGTGGTGTTAAATATTTCAGTGAGCCTACCTAAAAGAATTCAACGACTACACCAAGAAGAATTCAGCGACACTCTCAAGAATAATTCAGCAATGCTACCGCATACAATTCAGCGATGTTACCAAAAATTATTCAGTGATGCTACCAAAAAATATTTCAGTGAGCCTACCTAAAAGAATTCAGCGACTACACCAAGAAGAATTCAGCGACACTATCAAGAACAATCCAGCGATGCTACCTTATATAATTCAGCGACGTTTTCATGAACAATTCAGCGACGAAACCAGAAACAATTCAACAATCTTTTCATGAACAATGCAGCAACGTTTTCATCAACAATTCGGCGACTCAAAATATGATCATTTTAGGTACGTTTTCATGAACACATATGTATATAGCACCTAAAATAAGCAAATTGGAGAGTAAGATAAGATCGAATGATCATATTGAAAATGCGTAGAAGAAAAGTAGAGCTGAAGAACATATATGTATGTTTTCAGCGACAAGCAAATGTTTGTTACAAACTAATAGCAAATTTACTATTTTAAACTTCAAGTTAATCTCAACCATCAATTTATAATTTGAATTAAGGGTTGTGATGTACCGCAGTACATCCAGTCAAATTTGACGATCGCACCATAACAGATGCCCCATTGGAATAGTATCCAGTGGACTGCATATTCTAAATTTAGTATTCAACTAGATTGTGACGAGAATTCTACCTGCAAAAAACTTACTCCAGAAAATTATTTAACCTCTCTTCTCAATAAAACAAAACTCATTATTTGGGATGAATTCTTAATTGGTAAAATGATTATGAGCCAGTCTGAATTAACCAAATTCTCCATTTGATTTAAGAGGAAAAAATTCCCATCTCACAGTTGTTTTACTATGACTATTAAAAAATAAAACCTCATTTGCACAATGAATATTTCATATACGCGATGGTAATTGGTAAAGCTGGTATTGATCTTGGAGATGTACAATTAGATGTGACATTTCCAGATGATAATATAAAATATACAGAAGATCATATAGCGGTATTTTTTTAGAGTACTTATGCAAATATGAACTGCACCATTTCAAAACCAGATATTTTTAAAGATTATGTTATACTAACCTATACCAATGATTTCTCATACGATTAATGATTATATCATGGAACATATATCTACAAATGAAAATGTATATATATCAGTTCTAACAATATTTATCAAGATGATGAAAGCATAAGTAAAGCCTATGAATTATTTTCACTGGAATATCTGAACACAATTAATTGTTTTGGATTACTGAAAAATATAGTTAAATGAGGGTCGCATAGTTATGCATCTTAGTAATATAGATCCATCAAATAATTATGCATTGGAAGTAGGTTGATCGTAACTAAGATGCACAGCCATATAATTTAGGTTAAATTAATTTTCGAGAAACCATGAAAATAGAAAATTCTAGATTGATAGAATAAATATGAGCCTATTTGATTTAATCAAATTCCCCATTCGATTTCAGATGAGAAAATTCTCACTCGCGGTTTGTTTTGCTATGATTATAAACAAAAGTCAATGTCAATCTTTAAAGAATGTTGGACTTTATCTTCCAAAACCAATTTTTAGCCATTAACAGTTATGTTGAATATTTCGTGTCACTAGCAAGATATGACTTAAAGTATTAATATACAATTAAGAATGATTAACTCAACATAACACAAGAAATATTTACAACGAAATTTATATATGACAAAAAAATTTACAAAATTGATACTTGATGTAGGTGATGGTAAAGCTGTTATTGAATTTGGAGATGTACAATCAGTTGTGACATTTCCGGGTGATATTCTTATAAACTCTACGGGTGATATTCTTATAAACTCTACGGGTGATCCTATAACGATAATTTTTTTATAGTACATATACAAATATAAACTGCACCACTTATAATACAGACATTTTTAAGAATAGTGTTATAGTAGCTCTTACGAATGAAATTTTCAGCAAATTGCAGGGGAATTTTTCATATTATGCTTAATACTTATATTTAAATTTTGTTTTATTTTAATTTAAAATTTAAATTAAATAAATTATTATTTTAATAATTATTTTTATTGATATGTTAGGTGTGTACGGACAAGCCACATAAGCTAAAGAAGATGGTATAATATGATTTCTTTGTTAGTTTTAAAAATAATTAAATTATATTATCATATACTCCTCTTTCGAATCTATATAAAATCATTACATATATTTCATTACTCGAGATATAATTTATTATTAATTTATATAATATAAATATAAATATTACATAAAATACATATATATGCCCGTCGAGTCTCGACGGGTTACTTGCTAGTTTGGCAAAAAAAAGAAAGATCATCAAATCTCTTTTGGAGCAGGCTACGTCCGAAGATAGTGTGATTCAACTTATAAGTCACCATTTCCACACCGAAAAGTGACAAATAAACTCAGAGAAGAGTGAATTCAATTTATAAGGCACATTTATATCCTTTTAAATAATTCTGAAACATATTCAAGGAAAACAAAGTCTAGAAGAATATGCTGACTTAGGATGAATAGAAGAGGAAGTCAACTCAACCCATTTCCAAATAATATTGTTGGTGATTTGCCATGACTTTCTGCCTTGAAGACAACAATATCAGGCATAAATCTGGAGTAGCAACATCCTTTCAAATTCATGATCTTGTAACCCCCCACTCCCAAGCATGTAAGCAATTTGAAAAAAAAAAAAAATTGAACAGGAAAGTTTCATGCCCAGACCTTACTCACCATTATAATGTCTCAAGTGAAGCAACAATTGCAATAAATAACAGAACTATCAAAAGAGACAATTAGAATATTGTTCAACCAAACAAAATCAATGGTGAAAAATTACTTGCACAACAGGCTACCAAAGAGGGCTCTGCAAGCACAGGACAGCATCGGCTACCAAACTACTTTGATGTTTTGCTTTGGATGCTCTTCAATATGATGTACTCCTCTTTTGTTAAGTTCCTCATCCTACACAATTATTAAAAAAAAAGAATTAAGATTCTATATATTGAAAGGGCAAAATCTACATGCAAGGGATATTAAATAAATTCCCTTTTTCTTTTTCTATCTCTATTTTCAGCTGCAAATAGCCAAATCTCTGTTGAGAAATATCAAAAGCACATAAATAAAGACATGCAGGTAAATTTCGTATCATAAGAACCTGAATTGCATTAAATTTGAGTCCACATCTTACACAATCATTGCACTCAACTCAATAATTGTATTATAAGAACTTGGAAAGGAAGTGTCAAATATCATGCATATTGTTAGGCAATGTAATTAAGACAAGCAATGTAATTCAGTAAAGTATAACCCAATAAATACAGAGTATTGCAAGGGAAAATTTCGTTCTCTCATATACATCTTCCACCACACTAACTCACATCAAATGAGGTTTGAAATCACAATAGCTAGGAATTGCATTCTCGTCATTAATATCAAAGGACAATATCTCATGATCTCATCAAAATTGTGACCGATATAGCTGCCTCAACCATAAACATTAGTTTAAATATCATTGAGTTATACACAATTACAATAATAATGATACAGTAAACACCCACTCAGTTCAACATTGGACTTCTCTTAGTGATTTGAGCTTCCTTGTGGCTTACAATAAGAAACAGATCAAACACCACATGCGTCCTCTTCCGACTATACCCCTAAATAATCATGCAATGAAGCCAATAATATAAAAGAAATTGTATTCCATACAAATGACAAAGCAAACAGAATTTCTTTCACTAAATACCAATTACATTTCAAGAATACTAAAAAAACCAAGCAATAGATGTAAGATGAATAAATAAATAAATACTCATAGTGCTCATGGTTTGGGAAATATACATTAGAGATGGTTATGGGAACAACGCTATAAATCTTCTAATTTTAAATAGTCTTTGAGAAAGTTAAAAATAAATAAATAAATAAATAAAGGAATAAATACCAATTTCATGGAGACCATCGCTTTCGCAGGAGGGATAAGGGGAAGAATGTTGTAAGCTCTTGCAGAAAAAGAATATCATGGAAGTCGACATTCGAAAGAGGGATCTGCAACGTCCTGGTCGTAGCATTCCTGAAAATAATGTAGTATATGTTCCATAAGTACATATTAAACATGATAGGAGTATTGCGACAACCCTCAGTAATAATATCAAACAGAAGTGTATCAAACAGGTATCCTCATACTCTCAGTTGTACCATCTTTGGATTAACAAATATGCATATTTGAGTTTTGGGAGCAAAACCACATTTAACAATTGAGGATGAGTGTGACCTGGGCAGCTTTTAATAAAATTCAAATTTTGAAACCTGTATTTAACTATTTACTAAATTGCTAGAAGATGCAGATCCAAAGGGATTTTTAATTAATCTATGTTTTAAATTTGTTTCACTTATAACATATAGAGACACTTGATAGAACACTTTTAATCAGTCTTGGCATTAGCAGCTCACCTCCACTGCCAAGAGAAATTTTCCTCAATGAGAAGGCAAGCCGGAAGCTTCAAATAAGGGCATCGATGTAAGAATTCTGCTACAAGATATAAAAGAGATTTGAGTCCAGGCTGATAAAAATTATTACAAGTACTGAAGATAATAATAATAATAATAATAAATAAATAAATAAATAAATAAATAAAAATAAAAAGACAATAAGAGAATGCACATATGAGTTCACACAAATTTGATAATATATCTAAAAGGCCAAACTTAAGTAAACAATTGTGTGATCAATAGATAAGCCTATGTTACCTTGCGACGTGAAACATAAAATTTCAATGAAAATGCTTACATATTTTAGTACACGATGAAATCTCAGTAGACCATCTCCAACAAGAAGCAAGTGAAGAACTGTATCCACCACAATATTACAAAACCCATTAGAATAATGTAGAAGCATTTGATTAGTGGCACTATTCGAAGCAAATAAAAAGGAAAAAAGAAATCAGATCACCAGCACCCGATGCCGTTGATGGCAACGGCGTTGCCGCCCGGAACTGACAGCGCACCACGGCAGGGGTATCCCCGCTGCTGCCCCAACGCGCCTCCTCCACTCCCGCTGCCACCCTTCACGACCACCGTTGGTCACCAGTACAAAGCCACGACTGCCTCCAGCAAACTCCAGACCACCGCCGCGATGCCCAGATCACCATCGCATCACCGACAGCGCAGCCGCAGCCCCTGTGTCTTTCCCAGCGGCATCCTCCACGACGTTTTCCATTCAACGGCGGCGCCACCTCCCCCAGCAGCTCCTCCGTCTTCGCGCCTTCTGCCCGTCGCCATTGTGGTGGCGACTCATCCGCTTCAAGCGGCTCCCGTTCCGAGGAGAGAAGAAGGGGAAACAAATGGGGAAAGGGGGGGGGAAATCAGGAAGAGGAAAGTAACAATCCAATCCTTACCTTCAAGCACCCAAAAATGGTGGATTCCCCCTCTAATTTCTAGGGTTGCGGGGGCGGCAAAAGGAGAATCCCTAAATCAAACATTCAAGAAAAATAGAATAACCAGATAAGAACCTCTAAATGAGCGGCAGCGACGGATTGACTCGAAGACCAGAGAGAAGGAGAGGCGAAGACGGAGTACCCAAAGAATCCAAAGCAGATGCCGCGAAGACAAAAGGGAGAAGGAGAGGTACGATCGAACGCACGCTAATAATTACACCGAGAACGGGAAGACCAAGGAGAAGAGCGGCGCAGGCAATGAGGAAAGGCAATGGGCGGATTAGGGTTGATGATGGCAAATGGCAATTGGACAAACAAAAGCAATAGAAGGACAGCCATGTAATTTTTTCGAAACTGAAGTGTAAAATGGTCTTTCAATTCAGACAGTCACACATATATAAATAGATATATATATTAGAATAATAATAATAATAATAATAATAATAATATATTATTTATAGTTTTTCTTTAAATTTATCATACACTTACCACCAGCGGCGGATCCAGAAAATTTTGGCACTGGTATCACAAAATATAATTGAAGCCAGGTTGGAATAAGATTAGAGTCACAATACAAAAATACATAAAGGAAATCTAAATTGAAATTGAAAATAGTGGTATCAATACAAAATTTGAGTGGTTGCACTAAGGTAATTCTATCCAAATATAAAAAAAGTTTAAGCTTAAAGTAGCAATTTCATCAATTTGAGTAGTATTTCCTTATACATTGATCAGCCTATGCTTACCACACACAAATACACACACAGGGTTTTGGTTAGGGTGCGATCAAGTCATTTGACTTGATGTGCTGCGGAAGATTCCCACCATTGATTAATTTTGTAAATCAACGGTTGAGATTAACTTGAAGGTTAAAATAGTAAATTTGCTATATTATTTGAGAATGAACGTTCTTCTTCTTCTTCCGTCTTCTTCCGTTCTTCTTCTCTTCTTCTTTGCATTTCAAGGATTGATATCATACTACCCTCCAATTTGCTTAATTATGCTGCTATACATAGATATACGTCGCTTAAATATTTTTAAATAAAGTCATTGAATTGTTCATGAAAACGTACCCGAAATATTTTAGTTGAGTCGTTGAATTATTCTTCATAGCATCGCTGAATTATTCTTCATAGCATCGCTGAATTCTTCTTGACAGCCTCGCTGAATTCTTCTTTGTAGCGTCGCTGAATTCTTCTGTGTAATGTGGCTGAATGCTGAACTCTTCTAGATTAGTGTCGCTTAAATATTTTTTATTTGAAATTATCTATTAATATATTTGTTACCATTCGTTGATGATTATTTGAAAATATTAGATTAGATATGATATTATTTACCAAATATTAGATTTGATAACATACTAAATATAGGTTTACCAAATATTAGATATGATATTATTTACCAAATATTAGATATGATAACAGAATTATTTTTGGTAGCATCGCTGAATCATTCTTGGTAGCGTCGCTGAATTCTGCTTGGTACCATCGCTGAATTACTCTACCTGATCTCGCTGAAATATATTTGATAGCATCCCTTCATTATTTTTGATAGCATCACAGAATTGTTTTTGGTAGCATCGCTGAATTATTCTAGGTTGCGTCGCTGAATTATTCTTGGTATCATCGCTGAATTATGCTAGATACGGTCGGTGAAATATATTTGATAGCATCCCTTCATTATTTTTGGTAGCATCACATAATTATTTTTGGTAACATCGCTGAATCATTCTAGGTTGCATCGCTGAATTATTCTTTGGTACCATCGCTGAATTATTCTTGGTACCATCGCTGAATTATGCTAGATACTGTCGCTGAATTCCTCTACTTGTGGTCCCTGAAATATATTTTATAGCACCACTTAATTGTTTTTGGTAAGATCGCTGAAATGATCTATTAATAAATTTGATACGTATCTTTGATCATAAAAAGATATTATTTGAAATATTAGATATGGATTACCAAATATTTGATATGATTTATCAAATAATAAATATGATAACATACTAAATATAGAGTTACCAAATATTAGATATGATAACATGTCTAAAATACTTGTTGTATCGCTGAAATGCATTGTTTTTAAAATGAACTATTATTGTGTTATGACAATTATACCCTTTATCATTTACAACCCTTGGATTTTAAACGGACGCTTCAGATCGCTGCCTTGATGTGCTGCGGGATTTGTTGATTGCACCCTAACTGGACACACACATATATATAATCCAAAATAAAATGAAAGAATACAAGAAAATGATAAATTACACAACTATACAAGAATACTTATTCAAGAAATGACATACTTTTTAAACCAAATTTTTTTGGTATAATGTAATAAAAAAAATCAATACCGGCACAGTTATAAAAGAGAAAAATTGCACTTTATTGTTCTAAAGATACACCTTCAATTTCTTATCAGTTGTTTTTTTAAGACAAAACTACATACTTCTACAAAACAATGCCATAATTAACTCATAATTTATTATTTCTACCCTTCCTATTAGAGAGAATGAGTAGCATTTAGGTGAGTATAAAAAAAAACGAAAAATATAACATAACTGTCTAACATTTTTTTTTATGAACTGCCTATACAGGCTAAGAAATGGATGGTGCGAGCCAATGCCATACAAATTATAAAAATTACAAATGAACAAAGGGGATGGATAGGGGGCCAAGTGAAGAATTGAACCCTAATTTTTTGACCACTAGGTAAAGTCGTCATCCCAAATTTCCAACTATTATATTTTTTTTGTTTATACTTCTATAAAGATGACTAAAAGCATCCTTAACCGCAATTCTTTTCAAATAAGAACCACCACATCAACCATTTTATATTAAATTAAAATTAAGAAAATTTAAATTCAAAATACCTATGTATTTAAGGTCCCACACTCCCACCAACACTTTAAAAATTTCTTATCACTTAGTTCATTTTTGTTTCTTTAATGAAGTACTACATTATTTTCTCTTTTTTCCTGATTATTAATTTACTTACTATTAATAATAAATACTAACTAATATTATTAAATTAATATTTATATTTATATAATTCTCCATCTGTCCCGTTTAGTTGTCTTGTTTGATTTTTGCACAAATCCAGTGCACTTTTAAACCGTTAATATATTGAAATATGTACTAGAAAAAATTATGTAAATATTCTAAAACTACATGATCATACAATTCTAACAAAACCCAACTTGACTATTTTTTTTTCAAATATATAGTTACAATAAAATTGAGTCAAAATTAAATAATAAAAATGCAAAAAAAAATCAAATAGGACAGCTTACTAGGATGGAGGGAGTAATATAGTGATTATTTTTAATGAATTACAAAATTTAAAATATATGTTATTTAAAAATATTTTATTATTTTATTTAAAATTTAATAATTTTATTTTTAATACTTCATCTATTTCTTTTAATTACTACGGACCCACCCAACGTGCATTTCAATGTACGTTTTAAACCATTAATAACTCAAGTTCGGTACATATAAAAATTCTAAAAGTTCGATATTGAAAAACTATATATAAGACTGAGATGAATCTAACAAGATCTCACTTGGCTATATTTTAACTTGTATAACTATGATAAAAATTTAAATTAAAGCAGTACAATGAACAGTACCAAATTTTAGTTTGGGGCAATAATTTAAGAACGGAGGAACTTTTTATTATAAAATAAAAATATAATTTAAATTTTTAGTGATGTAGAGATTAGAAGAAATTTAAAGGTGAATTTCAATATTATGATGAATAGGGGATGATGACTTGTCCAAATAGCCAAAAGTCTCTGCCTTCCAACTTTATGCTTGGGGGTTCATTCCCCACCCGATCCTTTATCTCTCCTTTATCATGAGCTCTTTCTCTCTGACTTCGAGTCCTAAAAAACAAATTATGAATAGTACTTGATTATTAATGTGGTGGACTAGAGTAATCATAGTACCCTGGACCAAGGTTGTTAAGATCGGGATTCTATATGGGATCGTTTTTCTCTTTGCAAGATCGGGATCGTAGGATCGAATCGGGATCCTAAGATCTTATGAAATTGCAATAATGGATAAACTCAGTTATGCATACTAATAAGTAAAGACATTATTTTGTGTCTTTATGAATCTTGCAAGTTAATTAATATATTACAACACAAAAACATCACAATCAAACATAAAATATTTCCACATATATACATATTATATTTTTTTTACACAACATACATAAGGAATACAAGCTCATAAGTTTAAAATTAAAGAAACAAGTTATTTTAATCTCAAATAATAAAATACTACAAAAATTTTATGCATTTAAGAGGGTAAGATCGTAAGATCGTAGAAGCGTTTGAGGGAGTATGACCAAAAGATCGTAACATTCTACTATCAAGATCGGGATCTTACGAATTTTAAGATCCTACAAGGATCGGGATCGTGTTAGAGAGGTGTGATCGTAAAATCGTAAGATCCTAAGATCAGGATCGGGATCTTAACAACTATGCCCTGGACTCCATTAAGGATGCTCTAATAAATAAAGAATGGAGGGATTAATAATTTATGATTTTGAAGTGGTACATTTCCCCAATTTAATGGCATTCTTGAACAAATCATCTTGAATTCTTGATGGAAGAACATAAATAAAGAATGAAAAACAGGAAGGGCGGCGCGGCGGGGGCGGAGAAATTATAGGCAGCGAGAGCAAAGTGGCTACAGCATGGTTCGTGATCGCGGGAACCGATCGCATCGCGGTCACGGTAGTTCCATATCGGTCGCGGTGTATCGTCGCCGCGTATTGGACAAATATCGGCTCATTGCATTTTATAGCAAAAAATATTTAAATGAAATATCTGCGAAATCTCGGCGATATCTCGAATGTTTCGGCGTACCAGCCGATTTCTCGGCGATATCGCGAATGTGAGTTAAAAATTGAACCGGGTATCGTTCTCGGAACGGCACCTGCCGTTCCGGTTACGACTCGACGAGATCTTGGCCATCTCGGCCGAGACGGCGAACCATGGGCTACAGAGATGTTTTAAGAGCAAGCTTCAAGATGAAATCTTTCTGCAGATTGTACGAACCATGGTGCTGGAGCCTTGAGATAAAGATAAATTTGTTGTGACACATGACTTGAGTTAAAGTGTGAAGCGACTTAACCATGGGCAAAACACTTGTGAGCATTTGTACAAATGTAGGAAGCAAAATGTTTATGAATCAGCTGCACTGACCAAATATTAGTATGTTTTAAATTCATCCCATCATGGTTTTACCGAAATGGTATTGGTTTATCATGCCTGACAGATGACTGTAATACGATCCGATCCCTTCAAAATTTGTGCATCTGGTCTTGGTTAAATATCATCTGCTGGATTCCTTTTACGTATATATCGTTATTAACCCTTGAATATGTGGAATATTGTGTTTTGGATTGTCCAAATTAGGGTGCTAGAAAACGAGTTGGCATTTGTGTGTGTGTGCAAGATACAATCACTTTCATGTGTAGTATTGCGACGTGAAAATTGTACAATGTGAGAACCGACACTTCTGTTTCTCCAGTGAATAACTTGATGTGTTAACAGCTGAAACATTAGGCTTCTGTTTGGAACAATAATGCAGAAACTGTACTGAAATTATCATCTAATAAGTAATAACATTTTTTCTATTTTAAGCTTGTAAAAACTGTCCTGCAGAATTGGAGCTACTGTGCTCTTCTGGTGCTCAAAAGTTTACTTTTTCAGCATGCAGGTTGTATAGTCTCTCTCCCAAGAACAATCTTTGGGTACACACACCTCTTTTTTATCAGGTTGAAGAATTTTCGGAACTTGGACAAAGTATTTCGATAAATAGGTATAGATTCTTTTGTAACAATTACCACTTACCCAAATGAAGATTTTATCTTTTAATAACCAAATGATCGAAACTTTTTGTTAACATGGTACATGATTTTGTTGATCTTTGCAGCTTGTTAACCGATTCTGAAAATTTATTCTACCTCACATTTATAGGTCAATCATATACAGAGTATCCTGGCATGAGGATCATCTTTCTCTTCTATCCCTTTTAATTGAAATGCTAACTATGTCCATTTTTTTTTCTGTTTCTTTTCCTTATGGTTTTGCTTTCTTAACTTGTGCTCTTATTTTTGTCATGATTGGTGTATAAACAAGACCGTGTCATTTTATTTACTTACCACTTTCAGATTGTAGTGTAGATCCTTGGACGGCTACAAACATTATTTCTCTTTATGAGATTCATGATAAGCATATACTGTATGTGTTTTCATTTGGGTTTCAACATTCAAATTCTTGGAAGATTGTGACCACACCCCCACATTAGGGGGAAAGAGACACAAATACGGTAGTGTACTAGATCCTGGGGATGCAATAAATCGACCATTCAGCGCGCATTTTCACTACCATACAAAGCTACAACCAACAAAACAGACAGTCTGCATCATTCTGCAAGTACTGAATATGCTCAACCACCCTGTAAGTTTAAGGCACCAAAGCAATTAAAAATCCCCACACACTAATTTACTGCCCTCTCCCAATACACAGAAAACAAAAAAGAGATTCCATAAATTTTTTTTAAAAAAAAAGTGAATAATAAATCAACCATACATCCCTATTATTATGACTTACTTATCATTTGTGGGGTTTATATGCAGCACGAACAGCAAGCAGCTTTCACAGCACGGGCAGCAGCCCTGAATGTCTTGACTACAATCTCTGTAAGTTTCTTCCCCACCATTGCGGACACATGATTCAGGATAGTAACCTATCCCGGCTACGGTTACAATATTTTGATTATGAAATGCAAGACATCAATGCAACTGAGGTCTGAGGGTATCCATCCTTAAATTAATCAAAAGATTAAACATCCTCTTATTGATAACCTTTTGATTATATCATAAACAACCTTTTGATGACGATGATAATGATGATTCTTCTGCTCCTCCTTTGTCTTCCACATTAGAGCTTTCCACTTGTTTATCTGTTGCTGCTGCTGCTGCTTCTTGTGTGCCTGTTTCACCTTTTGCACCTGCAGCACTACAGCTTTCCCTTTTAAATTCTTCTCCTCCTCCATTCGCTGCTTCTGTCAGCCTCCTTGTCCCTACTGTAGTCTTTCACTTCCTCGTCTTCTTCATAGGTGCCACTGCTGCTCTCCACCTCCTCCTCACTGCTATGAGCTATCCTCCTTAGTCCTTACTGTTGGTGGGAAAGGAAATTTATATAATCTCACACATAAAGGGGATACAAATATGGAGGACGATTTACTGTATATTCATTAACCTCGTCTCACTGGTTTCAATTTAATACAGGACAAGTTAAAGGCAAATACAATGGCTGAAGTTTTTTTTATACTTTTTAAAATCTCGTATTGAATTATTATATGCCTCGAGATTATTTTTATTGACTTTTTAAAATTTGAAATTCAATGCCTCCAAACTTTAAAAATACAAAAAATCTTACATAATCTAATACACCCCTTTAAATTCATTATTTTCTTCAATTATCTCCAATAGAAATCTAAGCATTCAAAATAAACCACAATGAATATTGAATATAAACGAACTTAAATCACAAGAGTTAACAATGGACAATCCCAATGTTATTCAAATTTATGATTAGCAGCATTATAGTCTGTGTTGCTCGGACTCTTCTAAAAGGGTGGAGTACCCGTGTCCCGCGGACACGACACTGACACTGGTACTTTTGTGGGACACGGCACAATCAAATGGTCCTTTTGGAGCACAATCCAAAATGGTAAGTGTCCGTCACATATCCCCACACCGGTGTCGGACACCCGTACCCAAGTCCGAGCAACATAGATTATAGTATATATGTTATGCATATGGATACTAGGCAAATGGTGGCATTATATGAATACTACAACTTATATTAAATAAATATACTATAAACCATTAAATAAATAAATGCTTAATGAAAATTGGGAAAAAAATAAACAAAAATATACTCCTAAGTACCTAGGGGAAGGAAGCGTCGATGCGAACTTGAAGGGCATCATTTCCATATTCAATTTGGTCCCTCTGGATTCCCTTGGCCGATTCCAACGCAGAGGCGCTGATTGATCCTTTCACTTCAATTACTTTGAGAGTGGGAATGTCTCCTATTGCACTAGGGACTTCTTCAAGGTAAATGCCATCTTCAATAATGAGATGTTCAAGCCTTGGATAATGTGTTTGATCTGCTATCCACTGTCTTATTCCACACATTCTAAGTAGCAAGAACCTCAATTGTTGAAATTGCCCTTCAGTTGGCTTCCAACATACATCGAAGAAAACAGTGTCCATTTTCAACACTTCTAAATTGGGCAAAAAACGACCAATCTCATCCAGAAACTGAATATGAATATAACAAGATTCGAGGGTCAACTTTTTGAGGGAAGGTGGGAATATGAACTCCGAGTCAGGAGATCTTCCCCACCATGGTAAACCATTGCATTTGAGTATTTCAAGTTGGCTTAGAAATCTCAAATCTATATTGAAGGAAAATCCTTCCATTAACGATCCTCTCCAATGAAATCCCAGCTTCTTTAGGTTCGGAATGACTTTCATAATCCGAGCGAAACTCTCATCAATGGCTACGTTTGAGAGTGTTTGTACTTGTTCAGCAACACCAACTCTTTCCCAATCTTTCAGATGGAAAAAGGGACGACGACGAAGGCCTTTGAACTTGATATGTCTTAATTGTGGCATATCCAATAATTCTTTTACTTTTCCATCAAATGATTCATCATATACACCAACAATCAGGGTTTGTAGATTACAAAGACTAGATAAGGTAACCGAAGTAGGAATGTTATTGGCAGCCAAGTACCTCAAGTTGACCAGTCTTTCCATTTCTTTTGGAAACAGCACCTTGTATATTGCCATCATGTCGAACACCTTTAGTAATCTCATTCTCATCACATTATTGATCCATGACAATTCATGAAAACCGTATTTAGGAAATAGCAGAAGAGATCGCACGACATATGGAATGTCATAAATAATACGTGTGAACTGATCACACGAAGAATGAACACTCAAACGTAATCGTAGCATATCTTTTGGATTCAAATCCTTGATAGCATCACTGCCAACATAAAGAAATTTCTCTTCTTGTGCTTTTCTGATGCACAGATCCCTTAACAAATCATGCATAATGTAGCTCTTGGCATTCCATTTACTTCCCTGTTGATCAATTGATAAAAGGTTCCTCCGAACAAGCTCCATCAAGTATTCTCTTGCTGTCTCTTCAAGACTCATACCTGGGATTGTTTGATAAACCCCTCAGCCATCCATAACCCTATCAGTTTGGAGTCTTTTATCTTGAAATCTTCTGGAAAAGC
>JAOANR010000010.1:8028293-8078263 GCA_030278955.1 Hygrophila difformis
ATAGAAACCTATTCCATAAGAGTTCATTCAAGAAACTAATTATAGGCATTCTAATGAAGTTTAAATAGCAATAATCACACCACAATTGTAATTACTTTAATAATGCTCATGAATTCTTCGAAGTTTGACTTTCTTAAAAAGTACTCCCTCCATTTTTTTTTAAAAATGTTGCGTTCTGACTTACTGTTCATTGTAGCACTTTGACTTCTATTTTTGTTATAGTTATAGAAGACAAAATATAGCCAAGTGAGATCCTATTGGATTCGTCTCATCTTGTAGTTTTTCAATATCAACTTTTTAGAATTTTTACTTGTACCGAATTTGAATTATTAATCGTTGAAAATATGCATTGGCATACGTACAAATGAGAAATGTAACTTAAAAAAAAAACAAAAAAACAAAAAAAAAAAAACAAAAAACAAAGGAAGTACTATATAGTTGACCGAGACAGAACCATTAGCTCCATTAACATTAGGACCGATTGCTTCGTGTATCTCAAATTCTCAATTGCAGTTCATTTTTTTTAAAAAAAATAAAAATAAAAAAAATGCACCCACCGTCCCAATAGAAATATCCTATTTGACTTTTGACACTGTTCATTGTTCGACTTTGACTCAATATTATTATAAGTATTTATTTGGAAAAAATAGTCGAGTGCAGCCTTGTTAGATTCTTCTAATCGTGTAGTTTTATAATATATATTTTACATAATTTCTAGATTTATATATTTTGAGATATTACCAATTTAAAAAGTGCATTGGATTGTGTGCAACAACCAAATAGAACATTTTAAGTAGAGGACAATAAAATAAGGCAAAAGCAAAACTGAAAGTAGTAGAAAAAATCGAAACAAAACAAGATCAAAATGCCAATTATATTATTGAACATGAGCATTATGCAAACTAGGATCACTTTAAGCTCCAAAGTCCAAACAACACATAAGCACTGGGATTCACTAAAAGCCTGCTTATCACATTTTTGTAGTCCAAACTTTACATTTATCCAAAGTTTGAAAAATGAAGGCACAAGTTCAATGCAAACAAAGCATGGGGTAGGATTAGGATGATAGTGGTAATTACAAATGACAAGCTACGAAAGCCTCCTAAGTATGTGTACAGGAATAGTTGAAGGTTGAAGCAGAATGGGATCACCCGTCCCACAAAGCATATCCAACTCAAAATCTCCTCCAAAGCATAATAATTACTATTAATAACACTACCAAATCACAAATACATTACATACTGTAGCTAGCTACCAACAAAATGAAAATAGGCAAACCTGAACCATGGTCATACTTTTTGTCTCCGAGTCCTCCGAGCAATCTGAAATTTTTTAAAACATACAATCACCATAATATAAAAGTTTCAGGAAATATCCATTGTAGAAAGGATATACGCAGTTGATATCTTACAGGATACCCATCGAGATTGGTGATATCAGATTCCAAAGTGCCACTGGAATCCTCACCACGCTTAGTCCTCTTTCCTGCAAGTTAAGACAGTTCTGAGTGGGTAGGATGTGTCTTTGGAGCAATATCGCAGGCATAATACAACATTGTTATTATTATTATTAAAACCATATAGAAGCACATGACGGACATTCGTGTCAAATGTCAATATGTTGTTGCCCCTTCATCTGCAACCTTCCATTTGGAAGCAATATGGAAAATGGAAGCATTATCTACACAGTAATTGAATGGGTATGCATGTTAAAGATATATTAAATGATTAATTTAATTAATAGGGTTAATGGAAATGAAGAACCAAAAGCGTCCTTTTCTCAAAAATCACCTTCAAGATTAATCAAAATTGGAAAACATGAGTCACACAATTGAAGTTTTCAGAACTCAAACATTAGTAGATTGTAATGCGAGCAAACTTTACCAGCACGTGAACCCTTTCTGGAGTAGGTGTCTTTGTTCCTTGGAAAGTTCTCCTTACTCGCATTACAACTATTTGCATCACGTGATTTTACTCGAGCATCGTCTTCCCTGGAACTACTAACAAAGAATTCTTGTTGAGATACTGATGGTGTGTTTGTTGTGTTTTCAACACCTACTTCGTGCCCATTTTCAGCGGAAGAGCTTTCACGCAATACAGCTGAACCAAGAGTTGATAATTTCAACCCATCCTGTTGTCCACTAGCTTCACTCTCACCATTGGGGGTATCATGTTTATCTCTTTCTTCAGCATGAAGCTCATCAATCTGCTTTTCGGTTGTGTCTATTAACAAATTATTTGTACGGCCAGATTTAGAATTTGATCTGGTGGCATGCCTTCTGCCACTTGTTCGTACAGATTTTTCATTTAGTTGTTTAGGGTGCATGTCCATGGCATAAATCTGAAGAAAGAATATCAGTGTGATATGAAAAAGTATTCAATAACCATCTCAGAAAAAAAACAGAGAGAAAAAAAAAAATGAACAGGAGTTCTTGTGTGCACACCCTGGAAACTTCAGTTTTGAGCTGCGATACCAGATTCTTAACAAAGCTTGAATCAGCTTTGTAAGCGTCAGCCTGTTAAAAAATACAATATTACCAAAGTGAAATGTGTGAACTAATTAGCAAATGTAATACAGAACATCAGAAAGGGAACTTGCCTCTTTCCTCTCAGCAGCAATACTCTTATAAAGTGATGATGGAAGCAGAATTGAACCAGGAGAATGCTTCCCATCCCTTTTGACAATATTCAGAGAATCTAAAATGGAAATCCCCACCTCTGCTAAAAGATGAAGTTTCTGCAGTACAGTAAACATGCGATGAAAATACAAGGATTAACAAGCACATGAAGTTTTTGGTGTCAGTGTCCACTTAAGAACCAAATGCATGTAGCACTGAGCATAATAATAACATGCAGTTAATTACGTACCGGAGTCATCCGAGAATCAACAGCATCCTCTGCCTTTTTTATTGCATTGAAAACAATTCGCAAATCAGAAGCATTTGATACAAGACTCAAGTTTGCATCAACTGAACTTTTATTTACCAATGCATGCACAGTAACAAAAAGAGGACTGCACAAAAGAATGATAATGGGGTATTAAGAGGACAATCAACCCGGAGAAAAAAATTGATTGACCATGAGAGCCAGAAGTGACTACAAGCAACATAAAAGAAGCAAACAATACCTAAAAAATTGGGCATATGTTTTGTCATCTTGACAATCATGAGCAGGAAAGTTAGAGTCATGTGCAAGAACATGGATCAAAAACACAATCATATATACTGGATGAGCTGGTCCTCGCACAGATATGGTCTCATGTAATTTAGCTCCTTTACCATATTCTCGAATAAAGTCTTCCAAATATTTAATCGCCTGAAAGTTGTCACAAAACCCGTTCATTTAGTTTTGCAGGAAGCTAAAAATGCAGCAAAATGGTTTGTAAAATGAAAGCATGAATGTACATCAGTGCGCAGATCCTTGAAGAGATCTAAAGCAGCGAATGAAAAGGTGCATGCATATCTACTGGGCAAGGTGTGATTATTCAACAATTTGTGCACTTTCCTGGCAAATGATCTGCGGACGTCAGGAGAATGATCCTGTAGAAGTCAGAGATATGAATAGCTATTCACTAAACCCAGAACATAATCTGTGCTTTTATGAAATAGAAGCAAAAGAATATTTTGGAATTTAGTAAAAGGTTCTAACAAACAAATCACCACACAATGAGCTCCAGGTGTTGCTTTAATTCTACTTAAAGTTTTTGCTATGAGTTTAAGGTACATGTGAATTCTACCCTACAGATACAATCAAGGTTGCATGCAACAGCCAACACATTTTCCTTTTGAAAATAACTGGATGTGCTTCGAAGGAAGACCACAGATACCAACACAAATCAGAGTGTTCATACAGCAGAGAACTGATGATAACATAGCCAGAACAAATCAAGTACCCCTACTACCAATATCTTATTAAGCTGAGTTATAATAGAAACAGAATATCGAGTAGTTGAGAGTTTGAGACACAGGATATGTTTGTGCCAAACTGGATAAAAGGCAATCAATTTTACATTTACCTGTAGCGAAAGCTGTCTTCCTAATTTAACATAATCAAATCTTTTCTGTCACATGTTTTAACCTGAAATTAAGCTAACCTTGGCAGTTAAAATAGTTAAGTGGAATATCTCTCTAGAAATATGCAAATCCCATTTCCTTGAAAGTCGAAGGACAGACTTTGCTGCAGCTAATCGAATGATTGCTTCATCATCACTGAGAGAGAGAGAGAGAGAGAGAGAGAGAGATGCATTAAAACCAAAGATAAGCTAAGCACGGCTGCAAAATTTGATAGTAACTACGAACATGTCGCGGAGAAAATAACCACATTGAAATTTTTTTAAAAATCAACCACAAATGATACTAAAACCATATAGCTACAGATGTGAAATGGTATTATTTAATCTTTCCAAAATTATCATGGTAATAACAGCCCAAGATAAGAATGCAGCTTAAAGACATAAAGCCAACCAAAGTTTTTAGTTCGCACTGACATAAAAACGAACAAAAATTTTTACAGACTACAAAACTTCCAACAAAGCAGGCTCAAGTAGGCAGCACTTGTCACTTGATGTGTAGCATTCATCAAAATAGGGGCGGGGCATAATACAGATACAGATATATATAAATATTAATTTCCTGATGGTGCTTTACATAAGAAAGACACTGCAAAAGGATGTTGAGTGAAAAGTTCAGCTAAAGGTTTCTTTCGGACCCAAGACGTAGTCCCCGCAGCCAAATAATAATGACTTGTTGTAAAAGAAACCATGTTGTCATTAGTTATATTGCATGAGCAGCATTTACTATAATTCGTTTTGATCTCAAGAAAAATGACAAAAATCATACTAAAAATATGAACATACTCACCACTGCATGCTACCAGCAAAGGACCCGCTGTTCTGTAGCATCTGCTGAATAATGTCAAGCACAGAGCTGATTGGACGACTAATGGATCTTGGTCGGTATGGTAAGAAGCTTCTGACTAAAGATTTAAGCCCAAAAATCTGTAGAACATAGAAAATTTAATAAGATGTCTAATTTGGTAAATATCAGTCAAACAAGTTTGAACACACAAATTATTTACAAGCTGCATAAGTTGTTATCTTCTGGTAGAGACAAAGGATATAATTCATTACGAGATACAACAGCACCATGCATAAAAACCACCAAGTGTGCAGGTTTACACAAAGCAACTAGTTTATAACTGCACTATTTTATTGGGTCAAATATGGGTCCCTTCAATATTGCCAATTGTGATATAATTCATTCAATAACTTCAGCATTTGTTTAATGCACTTGAATTTTTTAAAGACATGCTAACCTTCAATTTACAAGAGGTGCAACAACCAGAAGTATCGCCGGAGAAACCAAGATCCTTTGAAGCAAGAGCCTAATCACAAAACCCCATAAGATACGGACATAAGAAGAGCAATATATTCAACAGGATCTTTCAAGTTCTGGAGAGTGACAAGAATTAAAGATAGTCGAAAATCACATCATTCTGATGAAATATTTCCTCAACAATGTAATCTGCAATTGCTTTTTCTTGGTCTTCAAATGCAGGTACGGAATGCTGGGCCATACAGCCTATTGACTGCAAAATAGTTGGAGTATTGCATCCATTGTGTAGAGCATCCACTAGAGCCTAGTTAAACCAAATTAAATGGAAGATGAATGTCCATTCAAGCAATAAGTGAAGGAATAAGCATTATGAATATGTATGGGCGAAGAACTCCATGGGATAGAATGGGATGAGCAAATTTCATCTTACAAAAGGTTGCAATATGCCAACAAAAATATCAATATCCAAGCAAATTTCAAGTGCAATAAATTGTAGTTACTAGTTAGAATTAAACGAAGTTAACAGGAAGCTAGTGAATGGATTAGTATTAATAGAGTTGTCTACACATAAACATAGGATACAAGATATTACCAAAAAAACGAAAATGTTCAATGGCATAGAGGAGAACAAAATGTTTGACCTAAAAGTATAAAATGCATAAATATTGTACAGTTGTACTGCATGCATCTCAATCAAATGAACACAGTTTCTAGCTACTGGAAATATGGGGAAAAAAGTGACAAGAATTTATCCTCAGTTGGCAAGAAATAGTATATAAAATGACCTGGCAAAGCTCAGGGAAAATAAGTTGCTCAGATGCGTCAGCTAATGCAACGATTGCGGAGACAGCAAGTTTTGACTGCACCCGAGTTCCTTCTAAACATACTTTCTTCAAGAGCGAATATATATCACTATAAACAGGGAGATTAAAAATTAAATTAGCACTTTAAAAGAAAATGTGCACATGAAGGAAAGAATATTCAACCGATCTCTCATAGAAGAATTGATGGCATGTAGCGAATCTCCATGCACATGACTCATTATTTTTTCCACAATAAAATCACCTAGGCCACCATATATCAGCCTCCTCTGGCAAGTGACAACATTTATTGAAAGATGTAGCACATTTATCCCGTGGCAGGATCCTTAAAAAAATCCATTGCAAGCAAGCTTTCATGCTTCTTTGAATGAGATTAAGGAGAACCTAAGCAATTCTCTCAAAAATGCACACTCCAAACCTGTTACTAACAGAAAGCCAATTTCATATTTGCACCTGAGTTTAATGGGCATATTTTGTCCTTCCCGGGCTAGGATTTCAATCAGCTGTTCATTAAATGGAATCTCCCTTTCAAGTAGCAAAAGCTGAAACCGCTTCTCTAAGCCTCTAAGCAGTGAGGGGAAGACACTGATAATGGTCTGAATAAGATAGATATCAAAAGAAAATATATGAATGAAAAGAAATAATTACAGGAGAGATTTCTTAGAGCATAAACACAAGAATACGAATCATGCAAGGAAAACCTCTCGAGAAGCAATCTTACCAAAAGAAGTTGCACCTGATAATATTTCAGGTGTTGTTTTGAAGATTCACCACTGGAGAGACTATCAATAATATAGCGGACATGCTCAGAACCAAATATGTTAAAAGAACACTTTTTGGAAAGTTGATGAAGAAATTCAATGAATGCTCTCTGGTCACCAAGTTCCCTCCTACACAAGTCCTGGTACAAGGATTTTGAAGCAAATTAGATATCTTCAAATGCAAAAGAGAGAAAGAGAGAGCATGTGACTCTAAGAAGTCACCATAATGTAAGAACTAATAACTAAACTGAAGCAATCGTTCACCTAACAATTAAAGATGTGAAAACAAAAGTCACTCTTCTGCTTAATAGACTATCAAATGAAGTGGTAATTTTCACAATATAAAGCACATACTTCTGGGACATATTTTAACTAGTTGTAACTAGTTAATTATAGTTATTAAACGCAGCCTGACCCAGTGGGTGGACCAATAAACCATGTTATAAAACCTGCCAGGTCTTTGAATCAAACATGAAATACAAGAAACTTGGAAAAAACCAGGAGGCCCAACAAACAGTTGAACAAAAACCATGGCAGCCCAGAAAATTTTATAGAAATCAGGTGGGTTCAGAAATTTGTGTATTACTTTGTTACAACTTTTCTAGTAGAAACTCAATAAACTACGTGGGTTTTCACACTTCTATGAATTTTTTGAAATATAAATAATTCTATGGAAAATAGGACCAAAAAAAAAATTATAACTTCCTCCATACCTCCAGTTTTGTTATTTTTGACTTTTTGACACTATTCATTGTTTAACTTTGACTAATTTTATTATGATTATATAATAAAAAAAAAATATAGTAAATTTTGGTCTTGTTAGATTCGTCTAGTCGCATAGGTTTTCTTTTTTCTTTTTTCCGGTTAAAAAGGGGGTCGGGACCATTTATTCTAACACTTGTGTGTGGTTCATTCTTTCAAGATCCTGTGTCATCTAGTCGTATAGTTTTAGAATATATATTTTATATAATTTTTATATAAACCGTTAAACAAGTACACTGGATTCCGTACCCAAAAGAAATGTGAGATACTTGTGGGACGGAGGGAGTAATTTTTTTGTTACATCAAATGTTAATTTAATAGAGATTACTTTTCTTACAGGTATTTATTTTCACTATTTTTAATGTTATTATTTTAATATTTCTTCTAATTTTGCTCTTTTAACTACAGTTTGGTTTAGGATCATCCAACACATACTGGTCCATGATAAATGATACCCTGTGCACAAGGACAATATAGTGGCATATGACTTAAAAATTCACCACATCATCACTGAAGAAAAACATATAAAGGGCTTACAATATGTTTGTGCAAAGGCACTCAAGAAAAGTACGAGAATATATAATGTAATGAAATCAGGATAGTATAACATTCATGTAATTAAGGGGATTAGAACTCTAAAAGTTACCTTCATCACCACAGTATCAAGGGCCGCACCTTCACTTAAACTCTGCTGTAAGAGTCCCACTACACCAGTATCTAATCCTCCTTCGAATTTCTGAAACAAATCTTTAGCCTTATCAGGATCAGGAAAGCATGAAGACATCTTCCTAACCAATGCCTCTAGTTCCCTTTCTCCTTCTCTGGATCCATTTATCTGCAACGTAGGGAACTAAGCATATACGCATCACATATTGCAAACAAATTTGAATGATAGTATTCCTTGCAAAGATTATTATGGCATAACGTTGAAGCAATTTCTCATTGCATGGATCAAGAAGCAGAATAGTTCATGGAGGATTCAAAAGCTACTAGAAGAACTTCATTTTGTGAAATAACAGCGCACCATGATAACGAAAGGACTGTTTCATATATAGTGAAACACTATATTCCCCCATCCCAACATTATAAGTTGCTGACGGATTACATGGTCCCAAATATTCAACTTTATTATAAATTCTTAATCAAATGATGCAATCCCATTATGTATGATGCAGTTCAAGTAACCCTAGCCAGTATATGTCAATAAGATTAATTTATGAGAACAAAAACATCAACATATCAATGTTATCATATCAAAGCAGTAAAAGTTGCACATGTATCACACGTGATTTGCATTTAACTATACAAAAGTTTACGTTTAATATGCTAGTAAAAAAATTAGAATTTTGAAAAATTACTTCGGTACTTCCATATCTGTTCATTGAAAACTTTATTTGGAATTAATGCTCAGATGGATATAAACCAACACCAAAGTCATCTATTCAAATAACTCCAAGCAGTTCACCCTTCAGTTCTAGACACCAAAGGAGAAAAAAGGCATTGTTGTCATATGCCCTACCTGAGTTCTATTGCAGAGATCCAGGTATTCTTTGAGCCCATCCCGTAGCCTGAAAGTAAGCTGAACAATTTCAACATATGATTCAACGAGAGAGAGAGAGAGAGAGAGAGAGAGAGGGAGGGAGAGAGAGAGAGAGAGAGGGAGGGAGAGAGTTCAAAAAGCAAACCTTCGTTTTTGAGACAGAATGACTTTCAGGGCTTTAATATGAAGCGGCTTGAAAAGAGAGGACATAAATGTCCAATGCTTCATCCTTTCCTCTATAGAAAGTGAAGCTGGGAATAAATCAGATAGGACCAGCTCTATGCTTTGAGGCCTGGAATTCAAGGAAACCAAAATACTGAATTCAACAAAAAAAGAAAACGACTCAATGATTTAGCATATCTTTTGTATGAATTATACCTATACTCCTGACAATCTTTCTCATAACAAAGCAGCAAAATTTTGCATGGAACCTCTTCAATAATATCATTGTGCAGAGTAATATCTGCTGCACACCTTGTGCAATATTCATGATATAATTCTACCAATTTTTTCAAGGCTTTGCTTCGGACAGAAACCTGGTCAAATTCAATTCTAAGACTCCAAAGGACCCCCAAGAAATTTATTATTATTATAATAATAATAATAATAATAATAATAATGAAATAAAATAAAATAAAAACATGAGAACTGAATAAACATGAAGAAAATGAACCTTCTTGTCACGAAGTCTTTCAGCAGCATGAGTTACTAAGTCTGATGACTTCAAGTTTAAGTTAGTCTTAGTTATATCACACACCAAATCAACGGCTTCAATTCTCACTTTATCATCATGGTCCAGCAGTCGCCCTTGAATGGCAGCTGCAAAGTTCACAAATCATATACAATGAAAAATAGAGGAGTGAGAAAACAGCAACCTTGGACAAAATGAACAAAACTACTCTACAATTGGCACTCGAACACTTACATAAGGTCTCAAGTGACTCTGTTGTAGATGGATTAGTCATGTAGAGAGCTTTAGCACAGGAAAGAGCAGCAAGTCTCACTTCAACAGACTTGTCTGAGAATCTGTCGAGCAACTCTATGAATATATGGCGATATTCTCGTACAACATGTTGGCCACGCAATGCTAAGAGCTTTTTCAGTAAATTAAGGGCTTTAATTCGGACATCAACCTGTTCAGTCTGCAAGTTTCATACATGACTCTGAATTAATTGGGGAAAAATTATACAAACTAAACATTATACACGAAGAAAAAAAGATTCCACTGTTCAAAATAATGAGAACGAAATGTCTAAACTGAAAAATCAAGATTATCCTCCAAAACTGAAACTGCAGAGGAGGCTGAAATAAGCAAAGCGTTGAATTAACAAGAGAACAGTGATTCTTATGGTAGGATATGTAGCAAACAGATTACCAACCCGTAACTCATGGGTCAAATGAGGTATGACAGAAAGAAGTACTTGAGGAGCAGTTTGGAATAGTTCAAGTATAATTTCATGGTAAGATTCTTTAATTGCACTCTTAACATCATCTCTTTTCACTATACAAGATGTCAGGAATCGGCTAATATAGTGCTCCAACTTTTCGCCACAATCTTTTATGATCGACTCAGCTAGTTGAGAAGTACCTAGACCCTGTGAGTATAAGAATACAAGGAAAACTTTAATGTACATTGTGATGCATAAATATACCAGAACAGCATCATTTACCACATTGAGTTTTAATATTTAACACTTCCATTGAGAAAGAAAGCCAGTTTGTTTCATGAAAAATGAAATCTGAAACATCTTAAAATAGGACCTTCCTCTCCTTAATTATATTCTGGAAAATCACATCTAGGAGTGGCTGGGAGGTATTCTTTTCCGTCGGATCAGCGTCTGTCTCCAATTTCTCCTCCAGTATGCTCGACAGTATTGATGCCATAGAATTAATTAAACATTGAGGATGATCATCCCTATAAGTGAATACAATGACACGGATAAATATTCAAGTCAAGTAAACCTTCTTGTGTCCTAGAATTAGAGGGAGCCAAGCAAAAAATAAAATAACAAATAACATAGTTTTGAAAATTTATAACATTTAACAAACTATGGGTCTTCAAAAGGGGTGTCCTAATGTGCTAAAAAGTGTTGACAATTATCACTGCATGGCACAACAATAGAATTCATACTGAAAATAACCTAGATGGACAGAGCACAAACAAAAACTAACACTTTCTAGAATCACTTAAGGATCTTGTGATACTCTATTAAAACAGTGAGGCATGAATCCAAGGGTGGATCATTTTTTTAAGTTATAAATTGTCTTTTGGAGCAACTTTACGAATTAAATTTTATTTTAATTTTTCAATTCTTGTGAACACAATTGATTGGGATGATATAATGAAATTCATGAGTATAAACTGAACACCAGCCTAAAATATGAATATGAAATCAAAGTGCCTGAAAAAATACAAACCAGATCTTTTACATCACTCGGGCAAATCTTAAACAAGGAATTAGCAACCACTAGAACTAAGTTAATTTTTGCATCACACATCAAATCAAATTGGATAAAATTTCATGATTAATATCATTTGGAGGTAGGCATTACATAGCAATGCCTTCTTTGCTAACATTCAAGAAACAGTGAAAGGGAACAAATTCTTGAGGAAAAACAAACCTCACAACATTGAAGAAGCTTCTGAACATTTTGAGAACCAAATCTTCACACTCAATATCAAGCATGAGCAAACAAAATCGCAGTTTAGCAATTGTCTCCAACAGTTTGGCCTTCCTTGAGAAGTATGGGCTAGCAGTGTCATCAAGCTCCCCAAAAATACTTAAAAGAAATGTAAAAAAGTCCTATAATATATAAGTCCAATAAAATTGTATAAGTCATTTTCTAAAATTAAACTAACAAAAACATTCACCAAAAATAGATAAGATAAAAACTTAGCAAAACATCTTGCCCTGGAAACTAAATGATTGCAATCCGGATTTGGTGCTAGAATCCTTATCACTTGGCAGAGACAGGTACCAACCAGGATCCTTACATCTTTATCCTTGTTCTTAAGTAGGCCGTGTTTAAAAAGGAAATCACACAGTGGCATAACCGAAACCTTTAATGATCCGGACTGTTTTAAATCTGGTAGGGCATTCGTAGCTTGCTGCGCAAAATACATCACATGTCAACAGCAAAACTCAAGGCATCTATACAAGCGCCAATAAAAAAAAAAAAAAAAGAATGCATACGAATTCCACATAAACCAGTAAAACAAAAATAAACCCAGAACGGAAAGAATCTAAAAAAGATATAAACAATAAACGCAAAGTAAATCAAGAACACACACGAAATAGAATAAGCGATAGAATAAATCATAACATTGTTCCGAAAACAAAATCAGAAGAATCACGAAAACAGCAGATAAACCATGAATTCGCAAGCCTGGCATAAATCCAATGACACGGGTTCGTTTAGTTTTGCTCTGTTGTAATTTACCTTGAGCAATTTGACAAGTGTGTCTTTGTTCGGGCAGGTTTTGAAAGCCGACAGCTGTTTGCCGATTTGCAGAATGATTCTCTTGGCCTCATCCTCCTTTTCCGACTGCGCCATTTTCCGCCGGCGGAGTGTTAGGGTGTGCACCGTTTTCTCCTCCAATCCTCTCGATAATCAAAGTGTTGGGAGTGGGGGGAGAGATGGCAGAAAGGGTAAAACTAAAAAGGGGTTGAAGCTTGAGGGAGGGGATTGATTTTGAGAGTGAACATTCCCGCCTGTTTGATGGTTGCTGCCCTTCAGGGTTTTCATTGTACGTGAGCACCACGCGCCACCTGTTGAATCCGGATGGTAATTTGGTAATTTAATAAATATGGTAATTAGATTTTGATAAGCTGCGTTACCGATGGAAATCACAGAGTACTAAACTTGTTCTTTTATTAATAAACCCCCTTTGAATGAATTTTCCTTTCAAATACTATTACAGTATGGTCGGTACAGGAAATTGGGTCTAGATAAATAGAATTGAGTCTCATTGCTTGTTGGCAGAAGAGATTTTAATAGATTATCTTTCTCTACTTTTCATTCTCTAAAGAAATAGTAGGAGAATTGTGGAGAGTTGGATGGGAGGGCTTCGGCACGAGCAAATCTATTCTCGCCTATCATAACGCAGCACACCATCGTCGTCTCTTGTCCTCCCCGCTTCTACCCTAGTCCGTTATTCTCACACATAGTGTCTTCTCACCTCCCCGCTTTTGTCTTAGTTCGTTATTCCAGCACGAATGAGCATATTTGTTCGTCGGGTTGTCTGCACCTATCCATTTCAACTCCATTCACTGCGCTTGTTCTTCCTTAGCCACAACAACGGGCATGTTTCTGTTTACTACTTGCTATTGAAATGCTAATATGATAGTGTTTTGTTGCAATTTTTTCATTTTAAAACGCTACGTTATGTGGAAGAAGCTAGCTGCAAGAAAATTAAATCAAATGTGAGAACTATTAATTTAATTTATTGAATCACATTTATAATTAAGATGCCTTGATTAATAAGCCTATAAAGTTGTTTAGTGGTTAACAGGTTATGAGTGTGTTTGGTTGTTAGCGGATTTAGCAGTATATGTATAGCATATTGAATTGGCATATCTCTCACAATTCTCTCTCCGAATCTATTATCTGCTGCCGAATCTGCTGATTCCCAAACATCTTATATACCTGTTAACCACTAAACAACTTTATAGGCTTAGATAACAATTGTAGAAGCATAACATTTAAATTCTAAACAAGCCCTTTCCTCCTCTATGACTTTCGTATAATTAAAATGCAAATACCAAGATTTCTTCAAAGCACGCTTGTTTGGACTTCTTTTTAAATAAAATTTTTTTTAAAAAAAAAAAAGAAAGAAAAGAAAGAGAGAGAGAGAGAGAGAGAAAAATACAAGCAAATAATAGTCCAAAGTAAAAAAATAATAATAAATAAATAAAAACAAAAAAAACAACTTCGTGTGATATAAACAAATATGCTCTAAATCTTCTAGGCCTCAATCGACAATCATGATCTATTCCCTTAATTTGTCTATGTACAATTTCTATTGATGTATACAATTATTGATATGTTCAACGGTGTGTTTAGAGTTTGATTATTCGATATCCGAATTATATTATTTGGTTTGTATACTAATGGGGATGTTCGGGAGATAGCGGATAGCAGGTTTGGTTAGTGAACAGTGAGACAATTTGCTATTCGAATCTGCTAGCGAATCCGCTCGCTCAATAACATCCCCAGTATCTCAAGAGTGTTTAGATGAGCAAATTGTGATTTTAAGACGCAAGTCATGCCGCTATTGTGTTTTGAATACATGATAATCAAGCAGTTTTTTTTTGGGGTTTTTTTTTTGTTTTTTTTAAATCCAAATACATTCTTAACCATATTTGGGGATGTTTGGCAAAAAACAAAAAGGAAAACTATTTTGAAGCAGCTCATATCTGAGACAAATACTTTAAGAGATAAATGACCTGTTTGACAAATCAGTTAAACATAATTAGATTTTTCTAGACAATTTGTAATAAATTAGCTCATTCTGAAAACAAAATAATTTAAAATAATGTTCAATCGGGTCTTTTTTTCAAAACCGCTGCCAATAGCATCATTTTAGAATTAATTTATCATAGGCAAAAAAGTTTGCCACAAAATTGTCAAACAACTCATTTTAACTAATTTATTAATCAAATTACTTACATAATCAGTTAACAACTAATTCCCAACACAGACCCAAATTAACTTAAAACAGTGTCCAATAAGCTCTTTTTGAATATGCTGCAAGAGTATCATTTTGGATTTAAACTCATTGTAGGCAAAAAATTGGTCTTAAAATATTATCATAATTCATAATAACTTGACAGTTGATTATCATAATAACTTAACAGCTGATTTAACTAATTTATTAGTCACTTGATTATCAACTAATTTATTAGTCACGTTATTGATTATTATGTTCAAAAAAAAAACAATCAACTAGTCATGTAATTGTGTTTTAGAAAAGTAAAACCAAAACCCCAATGTATTGTAACTTATATACTTGTAAGTGAATTACTAGAATTTAATTGGATGTGTGAATATATAAATGTAATAAATGGGGCAATAACAATTTGAGTTAATCAACAAATAACATTGGCTTGAGTGAATTTAAGTAATAAATGTTGGCTTCGAGTCATTTTGAAAATATCGTCATTCATTGTCTGTATAGATTCTCAATAATGATTAGTTTCATATACAATGAGCTATGTTCATACTCAGTTATTTAATAAAAAAGGGTAGTGCTAAATAGACACCCAACCTTGAAAATAGTGAAGGGAGTGTGTGATGAGTGGAATTCTATGCAGCATTAATTACATTTATTTTTTTCCCATCTTTTCAATTTCCTAATGACTTTTACTATTGATTGAATACAATTATAACAAGAAGAAATTGATGAGAATTAAAGTGCCCTATGAAATAATTTAAATTTTAAATAATTTTTATTGTATAATTATTGTATTGCTCGTTCTAATTTTAATTATTTTTTATTATGAAAATTATTTATTTATGATCTAAATAGTTAATTCACAGTAAAAAAATATATCCAAACCATAAATATATGTATATGAAATTATAAATGTAAAATAAAATTTTTTCTACAAAAAGGTCAATTAAAAACCCATATCAAAATTTATTACTAGTAAAATATTTGTCTAATTTAATAAACAAAAATTTAAGCATATCATAAATATAAATATATATATATATATATATTTTGCATTAAAGCTAAGATTCATTTTCACATAATTTCAAAGCTTCAAAAACTATTGCATATATAAATAAATATTTTGAAATAAAAAAATTACATAAAATCATATTTAAACTAAATAAAAGTAGTAATTACATATTTAAGTAATAATAATAATAATAATAATAATAATAATAATAACTTGTGTAAAATCACATACTCCATAGAAAATTAATGGTATGAATATCCATCCAAACCTCATTTCACTATTTTTAAGGAAGAGATAATTTATTAGGGTGTCTAATTAGTATATGATGAGTGTTTATTTAGCCGGTCCCAATAAAAAAACAATTTGAGTTAATCTAAAATAATGATAAGTAAAAAATACTCAATTTTCCATGTATTTTTTTTTACATATCTCCTCTATTCTTTAAAACATGTTACATAGGATTTTCTCATTCTTTATTGATTAACTTTGATAAAAAAAAAAAATAGCATAATCAAATAAATAAAATATAGTGAGAAATTTTTTTTTAGCATAATCAAATAAATAAAATATAGTCAATATTGTTAAATTCGACTAATAATGCAGTTTTTTTTTTTTTTTGATGAGCCGAAGCCAGCGAATAAACGGGAGAAGAAAAAAGGAAGAAAATTACATCAACAGACTAAACAAAGCTAAGGGAATGGGCAGGAAGGTCTCACGGCCCCCACCCCAGAAGCATCCTGATCCAGTTCTTCACGCACAACGTCCGGTGGATACGTCCAAGTGGTGAATAGCTCATATTTAGAGGCTCCATGTCTAGCGAGTTTGTCGGCCACCTTGTTGCCTTCACGATACAAATGATGAATTTGGCAGGAAGTGAAGCATTTCTGCAAGTCCCTGATTTTGCAAAGCATTGCTTGGTGTTGATGGAAGCTATTCTGAGAGTTAATAGCTTTAACCACAAGCAAGGAGTCAGAATAGCATGTTACCTTCTTCCACCCTTTATCCATAGTAAATTCCAATCCTTTTATCAATGCCATAAGCTCCGCCGCCTCAATGGAAATGGGCCCTGGATTCCCGCATCCTCCCGAGCCAAGCCCCCTTTTTTTATCTCGCACCACAAAACCAAATCCTGACCTCACCGGGTTCCCAAACGCACTACCGTCTGTATGGAGGATAGTATCGCCAGTCTCCCGCTGCTTCCAATGAATTAACAATGATTGTTTCTGCCCATCCTTGCCTCCTGTCCCCAATTTGTTCATCTCCCCATCCATACGAAATATGTCTCTCAAAATGCACCACGACGCCTTTTGATTTCCCCTAAATACTCTGGCATTCCTTTCAATCCAAATGTTCCACATGGCCGCCACGAAAGTGTTACCTTATTTCTTGATCATAGCTTGGAGAAAGCCTTTGATGTCCGATTGAGAGATTTGATCACAATCAGTAGGGATCCTTATGTGAAGTTTGTCCTATATATGTTGAACCCACGGGCATTCGAAGAAACAATGACTCCACTCCTCCTCCTTGGTACCGCACAGAATACACAGAGGAGACGTTGCAAGTTTCCTCCTGTATCTCATGGCATTAACTGGAATAGAATTACGACACACCAGCCATAAAAGAAAACCAACCTTTTCTGGGATGACTGCCTGCCACGTCCACTTCCATTCCTCATCACTATCTGTCTCCCCAGCCAAGAACTTCATGGCCGTCCCCACCGTGTATTTTCCTGTCGGACTGTCGTTCCACACCCACACATCAGGCGCCGCCTCATGAAGATGTGGCGGAGGGGTCGCCTGAATTTCCTTAAGGATATCATTTGGGATGATGGTGTATATCTTACCCCAGCTCCATTCCCCATTTTCTACCGTATCCTTAACTTGCATGTTCACATAATCACATCTTGGATGGCCACAAAGGGGACTTGAGGCCCCAACTGTTCCCCTTTCCACCACTTGGAAAACCAAAGATATGCACTCCCACACCCGAGTCTAAACTGGTACCCATCCTTGAGGAACAGGGAGATTTTCTGGATGAGTTTTTGCAGCCTCGGTTGGTTAGACCTCCCTGTTGCACTGACAACCCCCATCAACGGGTTCTCATCCTTGATCAACACAGTCCAAGTTTTCCCAGCCGAATGGATGAAATTCCATAGAAGCTTGCCCAAAAGCGCGATGTTCATCATTCGTGCTTTCCGATTTGCATAACGTTAGTCTTCTTCTGTCAAGGTTGTCCAGTATATCTGCAAAATCCTTGTGCCTCGCTCTTCCCTTAACCATAGGAAACCCCAAATAGGTTCCAAACTCTTCCACATATCTCATGTTAAAAACCTCCATAAGTCTCTCATTTTCCAGTTGCCCGACACCCTTGGAGACAAAAATAGAGGATTTAGTAGGATTTAGTTTCAAACCAGTAGAAGTGGCAAATGTTTCCAAAGCTTAATTGATCCTCCTGATGCTCTCCTCCTCTAGCATAGATCCCAGTATAAGATTGTCTACAAAGGCCATATGGGATATGTCCACGTCCCATCCAGGAAATCGAATGGGCTTCCATCTTCCCTGTTGCACCATCCGAGATATAAGCAGAGATAATTTTTCCATAATAATGAGAAAGAGGTATGGCGAAAGAGGATCCTCCTGTCTCAATCCTTTGCCCGGTTTAAAGAACTCCACTGGTTTACCGTTCCACAGGACTGCATACGTAGGAGACGATACACAGAACATAATGAGTTTTCTTGTAACATCCGGGATCCCCAGTTCAAAAAGACACTGCTCAAGATAATCCCAATGCATATTATCGTAAGCTTTTGCCACATCAATCTTGAGGACGAAGGCCTTGATCCAAGATTGTCCCCTCGACATCCGGTGTAGAATTTATTGCAAAGTAACCGCATTATCTATCGTCCCCCTACCCGGGAGGAAAGCCACTTGATGATTAGATATGAGGTCTTGAAGGAAAGGCCGGATTCGCTTTACCAGAATCTTCGTCAGGATTTTATATGTCACGTTGCACAGGGTAATGGGCCTAAACTCTTTGATGCATAGAGGGGCTTCAACTTTTGGAATGATACAGATGAAGGCCTTGGCCAAATCAGGTGCAAAACTTCCATTCATGAAAGACTCCCTGATGAATTCATATACACTCATCTTCACCGCCGACCAAAATGATGAGTAGAAAATGCTTGGGAAGCCATCCGAACCAGGGGCCGAATACCCTTTTAACTCCCTGACCACCATAGTAACCTCCTCTATGTCCACTTCCCTCCTCAAGGCCTGGACAGTATCCGCGGGCAAGGCTGAGAAGGCAGGCAACCTGTCATGGGGATCAATAGAGCTACACCTTTGTTCCATTATCTCAGTCGGCTCCCTATACAGCTCTTCAAAATACCCCTTCACATGATCTCGAAGAAAGATTTCTTCCTCGCACCACACTCCTTGGACATGGAGCCCATGTATCTTATTCCGATGGCCTTTGGACTGAGCACGCGCATGGAAATATGCCGTGTTTCTATTTCCCAATTTGACTCAATTGTCTCCCGCCCTCTGATACCAGTAGGTCTCCTCTTGTGCCATCACCGTCTCCAATTCTTTACGAAGTTCTTCCTCCAGCAGCATAATCCGAACAGAGTCGACCCTCTCCAATACTTTATTAATCCCCTCAATCCTATGTAATAATTTGATCTTTCTCCACTTAAAGTTTCCAATGTGAGATTTACTGAACCTCATGGATTCATGTCTAACCGACTCCAATTGTTCACTAATCGGTCTTGCCTGATCGTTCCAAGCAACTTCCACCACTGAATTATATCCGGACCACTCCTTCCAGACTGTCTCCCATCGAAATGGCCTCTCCACATTCCTCGCCAGAGGTGTACCACAGTTAATAAGTATAGGCTTACGATCAGAACCAATGTAATTAAGAACCTGTGCGCAACCACTGGGGAAATTAGTGATCCATTCCCAATTGACTACGCATCTATCCAGCCGCTTGCAGACCCTTTTCAAATCCCCCATGGGCCTGGTCCATGTGAACTCCCCTCCCTGCATGTTTATGGAGTCCAGGCCACATTTATGTAACGCATCCCTCAGCTCCTCCGCTCTCATAGGATTAAAGTTCCACCTCCCCCCTCCCTGGACCTCCGTAGCCGCGATGATTTGGTTCCAATCTCTCACAACTCCCCATGGCCCTTCCATAGTCTTAGCCACCTCCATTAACTCAATCCAATTATCTCTGCGTTCCTCATATCTGGGAGAAGCATACATGGCAGTGATTGCCCAATTTGTCAAGTCCCTAGATATTTTCAATGTGATCATGCGCTCCCTCATATTAAGCACCAGCACATCAAACACTGATCCCTTCTTCCCAAGGACCCATATACCCCCTGTCTTCCCTCTAGCCTCCTGCAGACAAATGGCCTCATACCCAATTCTCAGCATGAACCTACTCGATTTAGAATAGGTCGATTGAGGTTCGTAAATAAACAGAAAATCCAGACTGTGAATATCAACCAAATGCTTCAGCATTTGACGAGTGGTCGGACAAATCACACCTCCCACATTCCAAGACAAAATTTTGCAATTCTTAAAAGCTGTAAAATCCATAAAAACAGTTTAAAGTAGAGAATGGTACCAGTAACCCTAGCCGCTTACTCAGCCCCAGGCCCTTGGTTACCATTGTAATTCACATCCTCCCCCTTGTCCTCCTCCGCCAGCATTTCAGCATCCTCACCTAACTGACTTACATTCGAGCAATTGGAAGAAGGGCATCTCGATTCTATTTCCTCATTTCCCAATCAAACTTTCTTCCCCATCCCAGCTTCTTTTTCCTCATCCGGAGTTGTGGCTGGCCTCTCTCTTTCGGTTTTCTTTATCCCACTCGCCTCCTTCAATAACAGTGGAACTGGAATTAATCGCCCCACACCCTTGCCTTCCTTTCCCTTTTTGTTTCTAATTTTGTGTTCCCAGGTGTTAGTGATAGGTTGAAGAAGCCTCGGCCCATCAGGAGACTGGGTCACCTTATGCCCTTTCTCATTAGACTTCCGGCTATGGTAGTGAGTATGGGCTTGGGCCCGACTTTATTAACTTGTGGTTTGGGCTTGTTTTTTCCTCTTGGTCACCTTAACCCAATCCCCACAATCTGGTTGGGACGGGACTTCCTCCTTGGCAGCCACATTTTCTTCCATCACCTCATCTGTCACCGCCTGAACCTTTGGCCTGCTTGTCTCCTTTCCTTTCCCCAAGTCAACTCTTTGCACTTTGTCCCTATCATCTTTTGGAGATAAGATTGTAATCTCGGCCCTTGGTTCATTTCTCAACTTGACTAAAACAAAAAATAGTTTGACCGATCATGCAAGAGTTATTGTCTTTCCAAAGCCAAAGCAGCCGGATCGCCAGTTTTATCTCTACTGGCTTTGTTTCCCAAAGCACCACTGTCTTTCTCAGCCCGGAAAACTACTGCCGGAGTCCGGAAAACCTCCCTCTCCACCGATTTACCGATCATGGAAGAGTTACTCGCGTGCCCATATCGTTGGCATGTTGTGCAAATAAGGTTAAGTCCCTCGTACGACACCCTTTGCCAATAGTTCCCCATAAGTATGCTTGTGACCAAAGGTTTGGCTAAGATCAATCTCAACACACACTCTTGCATACCTTCCTCTACTTGCTTCATTTGATGTGTCATCCACTCTAACCGGAGTCCCTATGGCTTTGGCCATCTTGGTCAAGATGTATTCATCATACATCTCCATCCCCAAGTAGTTAAACCGAGCCCAAACAATGGTTTTCTTGGCTGTCTTATTTGTGGCTACAAAATTAGGCTTCCAAGGTGCCATAGTGAGATTGCTGTCAAACACCATCCAAGGACTTCCATTGAGTATGTTTGTTCGATCTTCCCTCCTGTCGAACTTCACGATGAAATACCCTTCCCCAATATCAAGCATGTCGAACTCCCCCTTGATTTTCCACATCCGGTTTAACCGTTCCTTAAGGGCTAGGAAGCCAACTTTATTCCCAAGGACGGACACAAAGATAGCATCCTCCCAAGGTTTCTGCAGACGCTCTTGAATCTCTGGTGCGATGACGATTTTGGGCCGGAGCCGGTCGCCGTCTATGAAGTCAAGTTTAACCAAGTCGTCCGTAATGGTTTCTCATGAGAGACGCCGGACAAGCATCTTTCCCTTCAAGGACCATGTCCCGAAAGGATGGTTTCTTATTGGTATGGAGGCAGCCGAAGTCGAAGGATTTAAACTAGGAGTCGGCAGAAGTGCGTCGTCAGGGAGAGGTTCTGGGCAAAGAGAATTCATTTCGTCCCACTCCAGATGAAAAATGGAGGGAGTAATTATTTGTCGTTTAATAATCTAGTTTGAAAATATCAAAATTTGTACAATAATTTTTACTTGTATATAATTTGAATTATCAAGAATTCAAAATATGTCTGGGATACTAAAGAATGTAGATAGTAGTATAATTTTTTAATCATTACTCCCTCCGTTCCTTTTTAGTTGCCTTTTTAGAAACTAAAATGTCTTTCAAAATAATTGTCACTTTACATATTTATATCATACTTTTCCAATATTACCCTTATCTTTTCATAAATATTACTCATAGAATATTGTGCAACAACTTTTATTTAACTTTTTTCTAGAGTAGGGGTAAAAGTGGAAAATTAACCAATAATAATGGCATTGTGTAATTTTTGCTAAAACGTCATCTAAGGAACAGAGGGAGTATTATTTATTTTAAATATATAATTAAATCACTCATCAAATCATAATGGACTACTTAATAATTTAGTTTTTCAAACTCTTTTAATTTTATCAAGCAAGTTCTTAAATTTTATTCATTGCTGTATTTCATTGAGCTTGAAAATCATGAAGCATGTCAACTACTGTAATAGTATACTTCGTATTTTTATTTTTACTAACATTGAGGTTTTCGTTAAGGAGTTAGTTACAGTAATTGTTAACTTCTCGGTTTTGGTCTAATTATAAGTCCATATAGCAATTGTTACGGTAATTGGCACTCTCTTGCCAGGCGCGGGCGGCGGAAATGGAGCGACTCATCGGCGCTTTCAACCGGGCGGCGAACAGCGATGCCTTGATCAACACGCTTCTTGTCGGCGTTTTCGCGACCCTCTGTGGCAGGTCACTACTTCAGGAGCGAACAATCAAGGCTCTGGAAGCGGAGAAGGACTCGCTGCGCAAAACAAACAAGGGTATCAAAAACACCATTTGGGAATGGAAGCAAAAGCTTTACGCTGAGGCCGAAGCAAACCCCCAGGAAGCACTCGTCTCCCTTGCAACCCTAAAGACTATTTATGGCGAAGTTGTCGTGCCTAAACCCTCCGTCGAATCTGGTAATATTGCCCTCCATTCTTGTATTATAATTCCTTTTTTTTTTTTTTTTTTTTTTTTTTTGGCATCTGCTCTGACATAATCGTGTTGAATGTATATGAGAAAAAATCGATATGTGTTGATTGTGTATAGTTTTGATAGCTGAACTTTATTTGGAAAGTTCTTATAACATTCAAGCTTGATATTGCTTGTTTTATGTAGTGAGACATATACTTATGACATAATCCCTATGAATACCTTTATAGATTTTGGAATAAGAAATTGGGGCAAATCTTTTGAGAGTTTGTTCAGTTGTGTCACTATGGTTTGAAGGGTTCAATTTGATGTTAGAGCTCAATGATCACTTTAAGTTTTCTATGTTTTTGTTTTTCTATTTTAATCCACCACTGGATTGAGGATTTAAGTTGATATGGCCAGAGACTAGAGGCGTTCTGTCTTTTATCTATTATAATAATGAACAGATTAAAATATTTTTAGCCCATGTCTGAAGCCATAATCAGCATTTTTTCCTAAGGTTTTTGGTCAATTTTCTCCATAATTGCCAATGTGCCATGGTGTTTTCCCCTTTAAAAACTTTTGGGATCTGCGTAAACATCCCTGTAGAAGTATCTTAGTTATTACCGTACATTAATTGCTGCCCTTTCCTTTTGTATGAGATGATAAGCCTAGAGCTTAAATGTATACTTTGATTTCATTTAAACTCTGCTAATAACCCATTGGGGACATTGAACCTCAATTACATCAACATTTTTATTCCTCTCGCATGCTTCAGGATTAGCGTCCATTTATACCGTTTCCACTTATGAGGCTTATCTAACGAGTGGAAACTTCAAAGTTAGGCCTTTTAGGGACTCTTTGTAAACTTCATCAAGTGAAGGAGTGGACGTGCAAAGAAATAAAGCATTATCTTAGGTCTTAATTTACAACTTGTTTTTGTTGGTATTATGTGATTGCTACCGAGTAATTACTAAGATCTATCTGGGTGGTGATGTTGGTGGGGATAGTTATGATTGCTTTTTTCAATGATTTTGATCTACTAACAAAACAGAGCAACAGGTTCCTAAATGTTAATCTTTTCTCATTCTCATTATCAAGAAATCTCGTCACTAAAAATCCCAACCTCTGCCTTGATAAATGTTCGGAGATGGAGCCTCCCACAGGGTAGTGTGCAACTTGATTACGTGTGATTGGGAACTTGAAATATTAAACGCACTGTATAGCATTTGTTGCCATACAACATCCCATTGATTAGCACCTGTATTTCATTTGCGCAATATCATAAGACAGGTTGTGTTCTCTATGGCCATTTTTGCATATTCGTTCATGATTATGTCAATGTTGCATCTGCTTGATTAAATGTATTACAATTACCAAGTTAACATCCATATAGATGGTCAATGGCCATTTAAAACTATTCGATTTTTCAAACTTCCTTGACAGAACATCTTTGTTCGCAGGTGGGGATGATAAAAAAGAAGGGACACCACCGGCACGGAAGGTGGTGGTCTTCTGATCCGGAACATTTATTTTTCAAGTGAAAGGGAGCTCGTACTCGGTACTTCTGGCCTTGTTAGATATCCAACTCCATGGTTCATAAAATCTAGTAATCTAGATGCAGTCCAGTAGAAAATGAAGTATAAGTCAGTCTTTCTGGCCATCTTTGTAAGCAGCTTATAGAGTTATGCTTGTTTTCCTCCAATATTTCTAGATGCATTTTGTGTTCTTACCTGTTGCCATCTAACTGCTCCTGAGAATATAGATTTACTGTTGAAAATGAGAATATATAAAACCGCCTGAAAAAGGATGCCTCATTTTTTAGACCTTGCAATGAATTTGAAATTGAGATTATACTTCTGTAAGTATCAAGGTTGGGTTTATTAGTTGTCTCTGTGTGTGTGATTAATGGGATTTTTTTCCCTTTTTTTTTTTTTTTTTTTTTTTTTTTGTCTACTGGGAAGTAATTGGCACTGGAAGTTGCATTGAAAGTGATTTACAATCTATTATTTCATGGGTAGAAGATTTGAGAAGTGTGCCTGGAAGATTCACCATACTATTCATGCTGGTTATTGAGCTCATCACGCATCCGGGGGGTATGATTTGTCTGCATGTTTTTTCGTGGAAATAACACCCTCACGGATTGGCTTGCCACAAAAGGGGGCAGATGGGGGTACTCGTGTGGAGTCGGGGTTTTGAGGGGCTTGAGTAGGTGAGTGCTAGCTGATATGATTTGTCAGGGTTTGCTGTTGAGGTGGATGTTGCGTTTGTGCCAGTCTTTCTGGTTCATTTTCATCCCTTCTGGTTACACTGATTCTACCTTATTGTGTGATGTGTGTCCTGAGTTGGAGGATTTTGCCTGGGCACTGCTTGCAGGTTCAATGGCTGTGTTGGGTTTTTTTTTTTTTTTTTTTGGAGGAGCCATTAAAGGCCTGGGAAAGGGTGATATGAGCCCATGCCACACAAATTACAAAAGGAACAAATGGGAGAAATAGGGGGCCGGGTGGGGATTCGAACCCCCACATGTAGGTTGGGAGTCGGGGACTTACTACCAAGATAAGAACCCAACCTCTGTGTTGGGTTTTATGTGTGGCTTTGATGTATTGTGTCTGTGTAACCACATTCTCATTGACTTCTACTCATGTGGTTTAAATGTTGGTGAGGGTGTGTTGTGTCATTTAAATTTCAAAGTACTCCTATTTTTTTTACATAAAATTGATATTCTAAACCAAAATAGTGCTAGTTATTCAAAAAATGATAATAGGAGTCCAGTTTAAGTATTTAACGAATCCCCTGATGTTTTTTTTGATCGAAAATGCAAATAGTTCTTACTGTTTATCTGTTTCTTCGATGTACTACTTCTTAAGGAATAGATTTTAAAAGTTGGAATTAGTTTTGAAAGCGTCCAAAAGAATTAGTACTAATTTTTAAAGGCAGAGCAGTCAGACAAGAAAAGTAATACACCTATCTGTGGCCAGTAAATGATTGGGCAGTTCAATCAAAGCTCAATAATTCATTTGATTAGTTGGAAACACATAGAAACCAGACCAAGTAATTATTATTGATTGAGTCCAGTAATTTCAAGACATATAAATCAAAATAATTCAAATGTAAGTACTCTGTTTTTATAAATAACAAAACTACATTTGCAATAAGTTAAATAATCACTTGTGCATGCTTGTAGGGTGAATTTCAAATCTATTAATACCAAATGCGAATCAAACAAAGAGGCACAGCACAATACGACGAGATCAATAATACTCCTACAACGTAACAACATTTGCCCCTTTCTTACCAAACAGAACAGAATAATTGCAGAGTCTCCCTTCTTACCAGTTACCACCACCAAACAAAACATAGCCCCTTGAAAGGAACTTCCCCATATAGTACTACTAATAATAAAATTTAAAAATAACTCTTCGAGGTTCTCATGTGCCACACAGCTGCATTTATCCACTTTATATTGCATTGACAGTTTGACACAGCAATTTACCTATATTTTAAATAATTTTATATAAATAAATAAATAGATACTAGTACTACTGACTATGAAGAAGCAAAGGTTCTACTAGGGGTTGGCAACATGGAAATCGCCTAACTTAAAGTGGGGTCAAGTCATGCCACGTTGGATCATGAATCAGGTCCCATTTCTAGACTATTTACATGCTTATTGGTAATAAATATATATATATATATTTTTAAATTATCTTCTTAAATCAAATGAATGAGCAAATAAAGACATGCTAGTGAACAATAGAGTATTGTGGTGGTAGTATTTATTTGCTAGCATCGGGAGGGGTTGGTTACCTATAAAATCTATGAATCGAATCAAAAAATTTATTTACTCATTATTATTTATCATGCTAAAAAAATTAATGAAATTGTCACCCCTTCAATAATAATAATCTTTGTTATAGAAATAACTATCTTTATTTATGTATGTGTACAATAAAATGGTATATGGCTTATTAGCTTGTGTTTATAGTGGAAGTATTGTAATGGAAATTGGGATTAAATGATGAAAGAAAGGAAGTTTAAAAGTGGGATAATAAAATGGATAAAGTGTAATAATTATGGCTATGAAATGAAACAAGTATTAAGCTTGCATAAAATTTTTCTAACTTAACTTCTCAATACATTACATAGGCTATTTATAAACTTTTTTATCCTCTCACTATTTACTAACCTCATAATCAAGGCATATACATTTCAAGACTTTCACATGTCTAACCTTATGATCAAGGCATGAACATGGATGTTGAACACTAGACATTCACATGTTTTGTTTACATGCATAATACTCCCCCTTGAATGTCGTCAATACAAAGAATATGCCTCGTTAAAACCTTACTTGGAAAAAACCCAGTGGGAAAAAATCCAAGTGAAGGAAAAAGAGTACAGTATTCTTGTATCAGATGCTCCCCCTGATTTGGACATCATTTTAAATCTCGAAGCCGCCGCATTCCAATTTTCTTCACGAGCTTCTCGAATGTTGCAGTCGGCAATGCCTTGGTAAATAGATCCGCTAAATTATTTTCTGATCGAATTTGTTGCACATCGACTTCACCATTCTTTTGAAGATCATGAGTGTAAAAGAATTTTGGTGAAATATGCTTCGTTCTATCTCCTTTGATATAACCCCCTTTCAACTGGGCTACACAAGCCGAATTATCTTCAAATAAAATTGTTGGGGGCATTTGTGGTTCAATGATTAAACCACAACTCTTCAATATATGTTGAGTCATTGACCTCAACCAAACACATTCTCGACTTGCTTCATGGATTGCTAATATTTCGGCATGATTAGAAGAAGTAGCAGTTAGAGTCTGCTTCATTGACCTCCAAGAGATAGCAGTTCTACCACACGTGAAGATATAGCCTGTTTGAGATTTGGCTTTGTGTGGGTCTGATAAATAACCTACATCGGCATAGCCAATTAACTCATGTCGAGAGTCTTTTGGGTAAAATAACCCAAGATCAATTGTTCCTTGGAGATAGCGAAAAACATGCTTTATGCCTTTCCAATGTCGTTGAGTAGGGCAAGAGCTGAATCTTGCGAGTAGATTGACTGCAAACGCGATATCAGGTCGCGTGCTGTTTGCAAGATACATTAACGCACCAATTGCGCTTAAATATGGGATTTCTGGGCCAAGTTGCTCTTCATTATCTTCTTTTGGCCTAAATGGATCCTTTGCAGGATCAAGTGTCCGAACGACCATTGGATTATTTAGCGGATGAGCATAATCCATTCGAAATTGCTTTAATACCTTTTGGGTATAAGCTGATTGATGAACAAATATGCCCATTTTCAAATGCTCAATTTGTAGGCCAAGGCAAAATTTCGTTTTCCCGAAATCTTTGATTTCAAACTCCTTTTTCAGATATTCGACCGCCTTTTTCAACTCTTCAGGAGTTCCAATTAGATTTAAATCGTCAACATAGACTGCGACGATCACAAATTCTGACCCATTTTTCTTTATAAATACACAAGGGCTGATCGGGTCATTTGTATAGCATTCCTTTATCAAACTTTCACTGAGGCGGTTGTACCACATTCGGCCAGATTGCTTGAGCCCATACAACGATTTTTGCAATTTGATGGAATAATTTTCTCTGGGTTTTGAGTTGCAAGACTCAGGTAATTTAAACCCTTCAGGTATTTTCATATAAATATCATTTTCCAATGAGCCATATAAATATGCAGTAACAACATCCATCAGCCTCATTTCGAGATTTTCTCGTACTGCTAGACTCATTAGATACCTGAATGTTATTCCATCCATAACTGGGGAATATGTTTCCTCAAAATCAATTCCCGGTCGTTGTGAAAAACCTTGGGCTACAAGCCTTGCCTTATATTTGGCAATTTCATTATTTTCATTTCTTTTTCTCACAAACACCCATCTGTAGCCAACAGGCTTCACATTTTTTGGTGTTTGGACAATAGGGCCGAATACTTTTCGTTTATTCAGTGAATCTAGTTCAGACTGAATCGCATCTTTCCATTTTGGCCAATCATTTCTTTTCCGACATTCTTCAACTGATCTTGGTTCAGGATCCTCGTTATTTTCCATTACATCGAGTGCAACGTTGTATGCAAAGGCATTATCAACGTTTGTTTCTTTTCGGTTCCAACATTTCCCAGTATTGATATAATTGAATGAAGTTTCAATAACTTCATTTTCTTCTGGGTGAATATTTTCAGGTTCAACCTTTTCGGGGGTTGAATCAATTTCTCCTTCGGGAGTATCATCTGTGATTGATTTATCACCCATATGGATAATTTTCTTCTTTCGTGGATTTTTATCCTTGGAACCCAAAGGCCTACCACGCTTCAGGCGTGCAGTAGGTTCATTTGCACTTGGAATTTGCCATTCTGGGACATTTATATTGGCTGGTGCATTTGCTGCATCATTTATATATGATTTTGTGACTTTAGCAGCATCATTAAAAGCATCGGGTAATTGATTTGCAATTCCCTGCAAATGCACAATTCTTTGAACTTCAAGTTCGCATTGCCTTGTACGAGGATCAAGGAAATCAAATGGACTTTGCCAAGATATTTCCTTTTTCAGTTGATCATTTCCTCCCCCTAATGTCGGGAATTGAGTTTCATCAAAGTGACAGTCTGCAAATCTTGCAGTAAATAAATCACCCGTTTTTTGCTCAAGATATTTAATAATCGAGGGTGATTCATACCCGACATATATGCCCAACCTTCTTTGAGGTCCCATTTTTGTGCGTTGTGGTGGCGCAATCGGTACATAAACCGCACACCCAAAAATTCGCAAGTGGGATATATTGGGCTCCTTTCCAAACACAATTTGTGTAGGGGAGTAGCTATTATAGCTTGTCGGCCTTATTTTCACAAGTGCGGCTGCATGCAATATAGCATGTCCCCAAGCAGAAATAGGGAGTCTTGATTTCATTAACAAGGGTCTTGCAATTAATTGCAATCGCTTAATAAATGATTCTGCCAGACCATTTTGCGTGTGCACATGAGGCACAGGATGTTCAACAGTAATTCCAATCGACATGCAGAAATCATCAAATGCATGTGATGTATATTCTCCAGCATTATCAAGGCGTATTTTCTTTATCGGATGATCTGGAAACTGTGCTCGCAATTTTATAATTTGTGCAAGTAATCTTGCGAATGCCAAATTGCGAGTTGATAATAAACAAACGTGTGACCAGCGTGATGACGCATCAATTAATACCATAAGGTACTTGAAAGGTCCACACGGTGGATCAATAGGTCCACATATATCGCCTTGAATTCTTTCTAGGAATGTAGGGGATTCAATTCTCACTTTTACTGGAGATGGTCTGGTTATCAATTTCCCTTGTGAACAGGCTGCACAATTGAACTCATTTGGGTTCAATATCATTTGCCTTTTCAATGTATGGCCATTTGAATTTTCAATAATTCGCCTCAGCATTATACTGCAAGGATGCCCAAGTCTATCGTGCCAGGTAATAAATTCACTAGTAGCTTTCAAGCCTACTAGGTTATGTATTTCTGCGGCACATATTTTTGTATAGTATAAGCCAGAGGAGTAACATGGCAATTTTTCATTCACAAATTTTTTGCCATTTTCAATTCGAGTTATCAAAAGATACTCGTGATCTGCCTCTTTTGAAGTTTCAATGTGATATCCATTTTTTCGAATATCATTGAAGCTCAGTAAATTTCTTCGAGCTTTGCGTGAGAACAAGGCATTTTCAATTGCCATTTTTGTCCCTTCAGGGAGAAATATAACAGCTCTACCGGAGCCTTCAATGCATTTTGCATTACCGCTTATAGTTTTCACTGCGGTCTTTTCCAATTTTAAATTGGAGAAATAGCTTTTGCTTTTCAAAATGCTATGCGTTGTTGCACTGTCAATGAGGCAGATATCATCTCCGACTTTTGAATTTCCAGCATCCATTTCTTTACAAGAATATAAGAATGTTAATAAACATCAGCAATATAAATATTATTAATGCAAAAACATATTTATATTATACATGGATAATAAAAGGGAAGTACAAGATATCATTATTTATATTAAACAGGAATTATAAAAGACAAGTAAAATATATATATATAGCTATATAATATATTATTTAGTAACAGTATCTGGCTCAACAAAATCATCAGCTTCCAGGTGCGTGATATTATCATTTAATATATCATCATAAGTATTATCGTGGGCATTATGGTGTGCTTCAACACCTGATCTTTCTTTTCGTTTCGAGGCCTGATACAGTTCAGTTAAGTGTTTAGCTGTGTGGCATGTTTGAGCCATATGGCCTTTAATTCCACAACGATCACAAATTTCATCATTTTGTTTATGCTTTCTTGCATAATTTCTTTGTTGTGGTTTGTAAGGCCTTCTGGTATCATATCTGCGATTTTGCTCAAATCGAGGCTTATTTCGATAATTATTTTGACGAGATGATTCACCTCTGCCTCGATTGTGATACCGATTTTGGCCACGATCATCATTTTGATTTTTAAAGTGCCCACGATCACGCACATATTTCGATGATTGAGCCGCGTTCACCTCAGGGAACGGTTTTGCACCTGCGGGCCTAGATTCATGATTTCTCAACAACAATATGCTGTTTTGTTCAGCCAATAATAAGCAGGTGATAAGATCAGAATATCTCTGAAAACCTTTTTGACGGTATGTCTCACTCAATACTGAGTTTTTAGCATGAAACGTAGAATACGTTTTTTCAAGCATTTCTGCTTCAGATATCTTTTGCCCACATAATTGCAATTGGGCCGTAATTTTGAACACAGCGGAATTATATTCCCGGACTGTTTTAAAATCCTGAAGTCTCAGGTTTGTCCAATCATCAAGGGCTTTTGGAAGCACCGTCTTTTTAAGATTATCATATCTTTCTTTCAGCTTTTCCCACAATGCCAGTGGGGATTCCACAGTCACGTACTCCATTTTAAGTGCCTCTTCGATATGATGGCACAAGAAAATCATGGCTTTTGCCTGATTTTGATGGCTGGGATTTTTGCCTTCAGCAATAGTATCTTCCAGACCCATTGAAGTAAGATGCATTTTTACATCTCGGGCCCAGGACATATAATTGCTTCCTTCAACGGTTAAGGGAGCAAATTCCTGCTTTGCAAGGTTAGCCATAATCTTATTGAAAGTTTAGAAATAAGAGATTATACCTCAAATGATAATTTCGACAGAATCTCCTCGTGCTGATAACGTGTTATAGAAATAACTATCTTTATTTATGTATGTGTACAATAAAATGGTATATGGCTTATTAGCTTGTGTTTATAGTGGAAGTATTGTAATGGAAATTGGGATTAAATGATGAAAGAAAGGAAGTTTAAAAGTGGGATAATAAAATGGATAAAGTGTAATAATTATGGCTATGAAATGAAACAAGTATTAAGCTTGCATAAAATTTTTCTAACTTAACTTCTCAATACATTACATAGGCTATTTATAAACTTTTTTATCCTCTCACTATTTACTAACCTCATAATCAAGGCATATACATTTCAAGACTTTCACATGTCTAACCTTATGATCAAGGCATGAACATGGATGTTGAACACTAGACATTCACATGTTTTGTTTACATGCATAATAATCTTAAATAAAATCAAGTTGCAGACTTTATAGTATCTTGCTTTTGTCATTCCATTTGTTGCTTCAATTTAACTCATAAAACCACGACTTTTACAACCTTTGCACCCTAAACACGCTTTTCCTTAGCTTTCAACTTTCACCCGGTCCACATGCAAATACTAATAAGCAAGTACTTATATACTATCAATCTATCATATTCAATACTCCCTCCGTCCCACCCCAAGTGTCTTGTTACTGTTGGGCACGGAAATTAAGGTAGAGTTGGTTTGTGAGTATATAGTGGGATCCACATAGTTGTTGGAGGGTAAATTATTTCTATTTATAGAAAGAAGACATTTGTAATGTGATATCCAAAAATAATAAGTAGGGCATTTGAAATAGGACGGAGGGAGTACTATTTATTTAGTTATTTGGACATAATACACTCATGTACTACTTGCCTTTCTTTAAGGTCTCTGCACACTGACTAGTATACTACTTACTATTCTATTTAATTAGTATTTATTCAATTTTAATTTTATTATTAGTATTTCCTATATGGCTATATCCTAAAGCATAATCCCCAATTGCTCCTTTTCATTACCACCATGTGGCCACGTGGCCCAGCCATATTTGCCTGTACTATTGTATACAGTATACCTAACTTAACTAAGTCTGGGAAAAGAAAAGAGGGCTTTCGAACAATTATCATACGTATACTCTACCATATCTTTCAAATATTATTGATAAAACTATAAATAGGTAAATTTAGTTACTGAAAATTTTAATGGTCAAATTGCTAGTACATTTTTTTTATTATACTTTATACTGTACGCCATTTTCTACTAGGATCCCATTTTACTGAAATTAGGATAGGTAACTATTTGGTGTGATTGCCTAATTATTTATCTTTTGACTTGTTATGAATTGGAGGAATCAAATCAAATGACTGGACCAATCTTGACCCCTTGGATATTGAACTATTCCAATTTCCAAGTTGGTTCCACACCTTATTTTTATTTTTAAATTTGACAAAAACTGAATTTGGGAAATAAAGACGTGTTATTTTGATGTACTCTTAATTTAATGCTTGATACTTGTAAAAAAAAAAAAATAATAATGCTTGATAATTTTTTAAAAATTCAAACAAGTGAAGGTCATTGATGAATTCTTTTCTTTATATGGGCAACGTATCTATTTCACCAACAAACTACTTTCAATCCTACAATTAATGTGATTTCCTATTTTTCCAAACCTTAACGACCAATAATTGAAATTAAAACTTAAGAATTCCCAACAACAAAGAAAAAGTGAAAAAAAAGACTATCTCACCGCAAATTATAGTTGTTACATAATTTTTTCACATGAATTATATTTTTACTGTTTTACTTACTTACTAATAATATACTTCATATATATATATATATTATTACTCCATCCGTATCATTTAACCTGTCTAATTTCATTTCTGCACATATTTCAATGCATATTTTTCAGCATCAATATCTCTAAATACGTACAATAAAATTATATAAAATACATATTTTCAAACGACATACTTTTACGATTCTAACAAGATCTAACTCGACTATTTTTTTTTTCAAATACTATATTTGCAATAACGTTGGGTCAAAGTTAAATAATGAACAGTACAAAAAAATCAAACCAGACAACTAAAGTGGGACAGAGGGAGTATTATTTTGTGTTAATCGGATACAATTATTGCACCATTTGCATTTCAAATCTTATTTTGAAATGACTTCTCAAAAAAAAAAATTTTGTTTTGAAAGGGACAAGGGTGGATAGAGGTGCGGGTGGAGAATCGAACTCTCGACCTGGGGACTTGACCACTAGACAAAATTCCCATCCCGAGTTCGACATGTAGGATTTAGATTGAATTATTAAAGAATAAAATTTTAATATTATCAATAATTTATATTATATGTATTAATGTATTAATATTCTTTAGTTATACGGGTTGACAACTCAGCCACCCAATCACTTTCCTTAAAACATTTCTAGTTTTATTAGTATAATATTATTTTCATTTGAGTTTATTGGGTACAATAACAAGTTATTGATGTTCCTTTTATAAAAAAAAAACTGTGAAAACAAACCTACTAAATTTAAAACTACTTAGTTTAAAATCCTAATTATTAGTATTGAAGATTTAGGCAAACCAGTACCATTTTTGTACACGAACCTCGGACGCGTATACGTATGTATATACCTGACCAATATACTGTGTGTATATGTGCGTTTTTAAGGAGGCATCTGGCAACTATTTAGACACCTACGGTTAAAGTTTATACTTCTAGTTTTACTAATAACTTTATGTGTTCTTTCATTTCAAAACCTAAAAGCAGTAATCAATTCGAATAACAACAAAGTCACACAGCAGGCAGAATCAGAGAAAGCTCTCCTTATTTCCCCAAATTTAATTAAATACTGTGTATTCGAAGCCCATATGGGAGAAATTTGACAGGCTACGCACGCTGCCTGCCCTTGCTGTTCCATATCGGTTCGAATTGCTCGGCCGAGTGCTTTCAGTTTCGCAGCAAAATTGTTTGATTAGGGTTTTGCTTTGATCTACTGTTTTGGGCCAAGACTGGGTTTTTTGCGGAGGATTTAATCAATGGAGGAGAGCATTGTGTGCCAATGGACTGTAATTCGATCGGTGCTGGCTATAATCCAATGGTGGGGTTTCAATGTCACCGTTATTATCATGAACAAATGGATCTTTCAGGTAAGGGTTTGAAATTTGTTGGTTTTTATGCAACCACCTCTTATCTCTGAATTGTGTTTCTCGTTGAAGTTTTCCCCTTTGGTGGTTATATTGAAATTCTAATGTTGGAATTTGAGCAGTCAATTTGTTGAGTGTTTGTTCTGATGGTTTCATTTTAGGTAGTGATTTGAGTTTGCAATGTTGGATTGTTGGGGATGTTTTTTTGGGTTTTTATGACTGAATTTGTTCCTGTCCAATGTACTGGAATAAGGGAATTTTTGTCTTTTGCTTAATTCTTCCTTTTTTGCAAAATTTATTTACATCTGCTAGTCCATATAATCTCCCGTGCTTAATTATGTTAGGTAGATGGTAAACTTACATGATCTATAGGCAACTCTGTGTACCGGGATTGCAACTTCTATTTGAATTTCCCGTTATCAATGTATATGAGCTGATAGACCTCAATTTCTGATGATCTTTATGATATACATAATTGCATTGTGTTGTACTATATTATAGTATGATTTTCTTTCTGCTTCATGATAATTTGCTTATATATTAGCAAGGATTGATTTCTTGATTATGAATGTGCTTGTGTACCCGTGGTACTGGATTTGGATGGGATAATATTGTCTGGTTTATTACATTTAATACTGTATAATAATATATGTAGGATGGGAATTAGTATATCTCAAGGATCTTATTTGCTGCATTGGTTTTTGCTCACAAAAGTTTTTACCAATTTCCCTTGGCAGAAACTGGACTTCAAGTTTCCACTCTCAGTATCGTGTATTCATTTTATTTCTTCGTCTATTGGTGCATACTTGGTTATTAAAGTGCTTAAACTCAAACCCCTGATTCATGTTGATCCCGAAGATCGTTGGAGGAGGATTTTCCCCATGTCATTTATATTCTGTTTGAACATTGTATTGGGGAATGTGAGCCTTCGGTATATTCCTGTTTCATTTATGCAAACCATCAAGTCTTTCACCCCTGCAACCACTGGTGAGTTTTGACTCTTGGGTAAAATTATAATCTCAATATGTGTTTGAATTATTACCGCAAGCTAGTTGTTGATTTGCCAAGATTATGTTTGGATTTTGTTTTGATTGAATTCCTTTCACAAATATTATCCAATAAATAATCTCAAAAAACAAAAAAAAAAAGAAATTTTTGGGGAGGCACTTGACTTTTATGTTGGTTGTGCAAAAGTTTTCCTGCAGTGGCTAATCTGGAAAAAATACTTTGACTGGCGAATTTGGGCATCTTTGGTGCCCATTGTTGGAGGCATTCTGCTTACGTCTATCACAGAGCTCAGTTTTAACGTGTTTGGTTTCTGTGCTGCTTTATTTGGCTGTCTTGCTACTTCAACGAAAACCATTCTAGCCGAGTCATTGTTGCATGGGTACAAATTTGACAGGTAACTATCCAATTCATTCTTATTAAAAATGTTTTTGTCCTAAGTTCTTTCCACGACTAACCAAACTATCTATGCCACAATCTATTCACCCTTGTGTGTGTTTTTCATACAGAGACAGTTCTGAAAGCCTCTTCTTAAGCTGAAGTAGTTAGATAAAAATGATTTGGTAGAATTTGTTGGGCACTTTTTATAGTTCATAAAAAATGAATGCTGCAAAGTTTACTGACAGTTGCTGTGGATCTTAATTTGATAGGTGATTCATCTAAGTTGAATATTCTCAAAGTTGTATAATCTTCATTTAATTTTCATATTTGAGTACCAAATGTGGAAGCATTGATTGGTCATGATAATCTTGTCTTGTGCCATTTCCTGTGAATCTTTTCTCCAATAAATTCTTCATTCCATTTTGATTAAATAACCATAATTTTAAGAGTAAAAACCTGCTTGATCTGCAAGATTCTCTTTCCATGTCTGTTTTAATATGAGCATGTTAGCTAATACAAAGGAAATGTGTTTTTCGAGCTGACTGCAGCATAAACACAGTATTCTATATGGCACCATTTGCGACGATGATCTTGGCAGTGCCAGCAATTCTGCTCGAGGGACCAGGGGTTGTGGCATGGATTTATACATGTCCCTCACTTGTCCCATCCCTCGCAATCATTTTAGGGTCCGGAGTGTTGGCCTTTTGTTTGAACTTCTCCATCTTTTACGTCATTCATTCCACCACTGCAGTGACCTTCAATGTTGCTGGAAATCTTAAGGTGTGTGTCCAACTGTACTCCTGACCATTCTCCAATCTATAGATTTCGGTAGTTTTTCGCATACCAAAACTATTGATTGTGCTTAAGGCTTATCTGGTTTAATTCCTGCAGTTTCCTCTGTATGTTTAATATCATGAGATTTTTGAAACCCCAATCTTCGACTCATCTCAGGTTGCAGTGGCTGTCACATGCTCGTGGCTCATCTTCCGCAACCCAATCTCCATTATGAATGCCATTGGATGTACGATAACTCTCCTCGGCTGCACCTTCTATGGATACGTAAGACACTTGCTGTCGAACCAATCACCGGGGACACCAATCACGCCCCGAACCCCGCGCACTCCACGGGGCAAGACGATGGAGTCGGTCCCATTGGTCAACGAAAAGCTTGATGATAAAGTTTGATCCATCCCTACATGGGAGAAAAAACAGAGGTCTTGGTTTCCTACTGTACAAAGGGAATAGTGTAGTTTCCTTTGGGAATCACTTGTGAGCTTAAATTATTACATCTATCAGGATTTCACCTCTCATGCCCCTTCCTGTATCCCTGATGAAAATTGCACTCATTCAGAGCCTCTTTATTCTTTGTATGGAAGAGGTGATTGATTGAAAGAAACTCAGTATTCAAATGGCACACATGTTTGGGGCATTATCATCTCTTTTGGCCTTAATCTATGCTCTACATAACTGATCTGTGTGTCCCTGTAGCTGTTCATTCAATTCAGTTCCTCGATAAAAGCTTTGATTTATTTAGTGGTAAATCAGTCAAGTTAGAAAGAATTTGAATAAACCTCGTTTAAGGTTAAGCATATGTAGTAAACAACCTAAGCCAAAGGTTGATGGTTGAGCATTCAAACACAGCCAGTTAAAACTTCCAAGTATTCAAACACTAGGCTTGATTAGCAGTAATGGTAGTTGGGACTTTCTTCCAAGACTTTTTGGGAAGGGCAACCAAAGATTTGAGAAATGGGCACACATCTAGTAGGATCCAAAGTACTATTCAACAAATGGATTATTTACTACACACTAATACCAATAGCAATAATGGGGTAATAAAAGTAACTAAGCCAGGAGCCAGAAGTTCTTGTGCCATCTGGTGCTGATGAGGTAGCCACCAACTCCATTGCTCTGTTTCTTCACTCCTATTGTCAAGCATTCCAACCTGCTTATGCACTCCTCCACAAATTCCTCTGTGCTGCTCTTCAAACACAGGCTGCCACATTGTACAACACAGTTTCTTAATCACAACCATCCAAGAATCAAGATTTCAAAATGTAAACAGTGAGCCTGCACAACAATTTTTTGGGCTCACCAGTTGAGGAATGGAGAGGGCTTTTTCTGGCCTAAGACCAGCACAGAAACCTCAAGCTTCTTCACCTGGCTCACCACTGTTGCCATCTTTGGCCCTTGGATCACCAGTGCTTCTACTTCAACCTAGTTAGGGATTTTTTTAAAAAAAAATGTAAACATAAAACCAAAATAGTAAACATTGGCTACAGATCTGACTCCAATGCACATTAAAAAAAAAGGAAGAAAAGAAAAAAAACCAGGGCAACCGACACCAAGATTCAAGCTATACTTCCACTTTAGAGTTTAGACCAAGAACACTTAATGAAACCTCACACTGTTTTTTGTTTCTTTTCTTTTATATGTAAATTTACATATAGAACAAAAAGTGTGAATCTCAAACTAAGTGTAGTGAAGAATAAGACTGAAGTTTAAAACAAACCTCAGGCTTGCAGGCCTTGCAAAGAGAGCCAAGTGTGGAGGCAAGGGAGGAAGAGGGGGGAGAAGAAGCAGAATCAGAAGAAGAAGAAGAAGGGACAATGTGGAGGAGTGTGAGGATATCCCCTGTGTTGGTGACATGTGTTAGAGCCCACATCATGGCATGCTTAGAATGAGAGGATTGATCCACAACCACCATCACTCTGTTTTTCACCACCCCCATACCACCCCCACACATCATGCTGTTCATCCCCTCCATTTGCTTCAAGCTGGACCCCCAACTACCGCCCCCCACAGCCCCCCATCTCCTGGATGCTGACTTCCATCCTTCCTTGCTGCTCAGCTGCCTCAGAAATGACCCAGAACTTGGCATTTCTTGTTTTTGTGAAAAAGATGCCCCTTTTCCTGGCCAAGGCCTTGTGCTGTGTGTATCTTTGTATTTAAGGGCGTCACAGTATGGGAAATTGGGAAGTGGGAAAAAGATTGGAGTGGGGAGAAGATGATGCAAAGTTAGAGATTTTAAAAAAATGATGGGATGATGCAAAGGTCAGTAGGACTGTTTGTCACAGGAATCCCTGGCTTGCATTAAGGACACATATAAAATTACTACTATTAAACAATTCAATAATGAAGTCAGATTTGGATTTGGATTATTTTATTGTACAGCCTTCAATGCTTTTACTTTACTTAATAAAAAATACTACCATCCATCCATATCTCCCTTTTAATAATTTGGGAAAATCTATCAGTTTTGCCATGAACCCATGATGATAGACACTTGTTCAAAGACTGTGATCCTGCCAACAAATTGTGGGTTTTTAAGGTTAAATGATGCATTGCAGTACTCTTATTACATTATGGAATTAATTTTTGTTTCCCACCAGCATCTTTTGATGTCCTATGGGGATAAAAATTATCATCATCATTCATCATATGGATTCTGTTGAAGGGGTTTCCTTCTCAATCAGTTTTTGTATTTACTGCAGTGCAGTCCACAGGCACAGTGTGTGGTGACTGCAGTTTTCAGGACACTGTATTTACTCACCACTGTACCTATTCCTCATTTTTTCATATTTTTTTGGGCCAATGTATTCTGACCAACCTTGATTTTTATTGAATATTAGACCTTATCCAGCTTTTTCTTTTCTTTTTTTTTTGAATATATATAATTGGATAGATTATATGCTTAATTCTGGTCTCTGGCAACAACCTTTGTAATGTATTTAGGGATTTTTACATTTAACAAGACGTTATATAATGGGAATCTACCCAATAAATATTATTCATATATATTCATTCATTCATTCCATCTCTTTATGATTTTAACAGATGATGTGTCCTCAAGCAAATTTTTTTTGGTAAACATTGAAAAGTATGTGTTCGCAAAGGCCACACAAATTACACAAATTATAAAGCTCAAGAAATATTTTATTAATTGAATGTAAATAATATTACTTGAGTATTTATGGTGTTACTTCTACATATGAATTTAAGAAAATGGGCAGTTACAGTTACTCCTCATTGATTGAGTCAAGTTCAACACTGATCTTCATATAAATTTTTAAATTTAAGATTAGTTCAAGTATTTATTTTATATTAAACTAAATTATTTTTTTCATGGTGTAAAAAACCAATTTTTATGGAGACAAGTGAGTAGAGAAATTCATAAAAGTGAGGTTTTGAAAAAGTCAGAAATATAGGGGGCCTGGGAAATTAGGTATTTTGGCCTTTTCTAATTCTAATCTGTAATCTGCTGTCCCGCAAATTATTGCGCTCCCGTTTAAATCGCATTTTTGCAGTGCCACGCCCCTTTCTTCGTTCTTTCTTTCCCTACTTGTGTTTTGTCCTCCAAATTATTAATTATATTTTTTTTAGACACACGTACAGTATCAGAATGAAGGAATTCTGAGGTAGAAATATGATAAATAAATAAAATAAATAAATAAATGTGGGGGCATTCTTTCGATACGAACCCGACCGATACGAAAAATTTCAGGTTTGGATTTAGTCATTTTGGGTTTTTTTCAAATCAGGTCGACCCGAAACCCGATCTGAAATATTATTCCACCTGCTCAACCTGACACGAACACGACCCGAAACCTTAAATTTTGTAAATTTTGCCTATAACCCGAAAAAACGAAGCCGAACGACACGAAAAATTTCAAGTTTGGGTTTAGCTATTTTGGGTTTTTCCCAAATCAGATCGACCCGAAACCCGATCTGAAATATTATACAACCTGATCAGCCCGACACAAATACGACCCGAAACCTGAAATAATGGTGGCTAATCTATGCTATGGTTTGAATTTTTAAGGAAGCAAATGAGTAATGAGTGGTCGGAAATCCGAATACAGACGAATTAGTGTTCAGCGCCATTCTACAACAACCATTATTATTATTATTATTATAACCAAAAATAAAAATCCTAACACTCTTCTGCCACTACACACTATTCCACCATTCTGCTTAATTTTACATTTCATTTTCTTAATTCATTCTAATAACAATATAAATATAAAAAATAAAAATCCTAACACTCTTCTGCCACTACACACTATTCCACCATTCTGCTTAATTTTACATTTCATTTTCTTAATTCATTCTATAACAATATAAAGGAAATTACATTATTTCCTCATTCACTCTATGTCAGATCCTGTATTTACGCTCCTGTACTTATAGCATTATTGCTATTTTTGGTAGATTTGCTTTGTTAGCTCCTATCATTAAGGGAGACTTTGTGTATATATTTTCTTACTCGTTGAATGAAGATTGATTAGAATATTCATCACAATACAGTATTATTCTTTACGGTATCAGAGCATGTTTTCAAACCTGTGAACAACGATAACTACCATGGCGGGAGGTGAAACAGGAGAAACAAAGAATGGTGAAGCTGCTCCCGACCCCAATTCCACATTCTACATCCATGCCTCTGATTATCGTAGGCAGATGCATGTAAACGATGCCCTAACTGACTGTAACTACAGTGATTGGGCTCAAGAAATGAAGAACTTCTTGTTTGCCAAAAACAAGGTTGGTTTTATTGATGGAACAATTAATAAACCGGAAGAAAAATCTCTAAACTACATGCCATGGATGCGCTGCGATGCCATGATAAAGGGATGGCTAACGACAGCAATGGAAAAAGACATCAGAGCTAGCGTCAAATATGCTAACACTGCAGCAGAGATTTGGTCGGATCTTGAAGAGAGATTTGGCAAAGAAAGCGCCCCACGAGCATATGAATTGAAGCAGTCTCTTACAGCCACTCGACAAAGTGGAGCCTCAGTATCATCCTATTACACCAAATGGCGAAGCTTGTGGGATGAAATCCAGTCCGTATTGCCCAGCCCCCGGTGCACCTGTGGAACCTGCACGTGCAAAGTAGGGAGAAAGCTCAATGAGTCCAAAGAAAAAGAAAGATTGTATGAGTTCTTGATGGGATTAGACAACGATTTCTCTACTATTAGAACCCAAATCCTCGCAATGAAACCCACACCCACTCTTGGGATGGCGTACCATCTAGTGGCTGAAGATGAGCAACAAAGGGCTATCTCTGCAATAAAGCGACCGAATACTGAAGCCGCTGCATTCCAAATTGATGGGTGATTTTTACCACTCATATTTTACCACAAGCGGATGGTTGTCATCAAGTAATAAAAACCGGTGAATACCGGGTCGAACCCAAGGGAATTCAGAATATTATTTCATTCTGGAGAAAACTTAGTCATTTTAAGTTCATTGATAATATATATTATATTTTGAAAAGAGTTTGTTTAATTCTAATGGTGATTAAATTAAAATAATAGCATTAAATTTAAAAATAAAGCAAGTTAAAAATTTAAAATAATAAAAATAAAGATAAGATATATGCTTGTAATGATTTAGAACATGCCATCTTTATATAAAAGTGAAATTGCATAATGATTTAGCATTTCCCAATGTCTAAAAAGATCAATTTCAGCAGATTTAATTATTTTATAAAGATTAAATATATAACAATTTCCTAATTTTCATAATTTTGTAAAAACAGACTTCATGGAAGCAAATTAAATTATCTAACATTCTGCAATCATCAGTCTAGGCATAAATTTGAGTCTTTCCCAAGCATACAAATTTTCCTATAGTGATCATAAGACACACTTCATTTCCCAAATCAGCGTGTACATGCCAAAATCTATTTTAATATGATTTATTCCCAAGACCGGTACTAAAATCTAACTTCCACTTTTTATCTCCCGATTTAGCAAAGCAGAAATCAAACAGATTAGATTCTAACATTTAATTATGCAGAATAGTGTAAATAATCTAATAAACATGGTAAAATATTGATAAAACATGGTAATATGGATTTTAATACTAAATTTAGAATGTGAACAGATTAATATTATGCCAGATTAAACTTAAACAGATTAATACAGATTGATCGCTCATATCAGATTAGCAGATTAAAAATGCAGATTTCAGAATTTTTGCCAAAACATAATCATCGATCAATTGCAGGCATCCAATACATAATCCTAATTCAAATTCTAACATCATTACAGATTTATCCAGATTTAACATATAAACATCGATCATTATTATTGTACTTCCATAAAACATAAATTCGTACCTCAAAAGTGATTCCGAACTCCCGTTCTAGAATACTTTTAACACGAATAACATAGAAATCCGTTTACAAATATGAAAACAGTAGGAAATTATGTTTAAAAGCAAATCCTAAACATTACAAAGCGAGAAAAAGAAAAACAACACCTAGAATGCGAAGAACACAGTCAGAGAAGACGCTCTGATCACTTCCTCCGGCATGGTTCGGTGTTATCGGCCTTCTTCTCCCAAGTTGCAGAGTCCTTTTGTCGATAATATGTGTGTGGATTCTGAAGAATGAAGAGAAACGGGCCTTAAAACCGTGTTCGGGAGGTTAGAAAACTGCTAAACCGCGACTGTGGCGCAAAAAGTGGCGCTCGGAAGAGGTTTTCGGCGCCACCAAAGAGAGCTGGCGCATCCTGACATTTTCCAAATTTTCTGCTGCGGCGCAAAAAGTGACGCTCCAAGGGCATTTTATGCGCCGCCAAGAAGGTGCGGTGCATTCTGAAGCTTTTTCACCTCTGAAATTTTCCTAAGTGTTGAAGCGGTGCTCGGAAGGCAGTTTAGGCTCCGTCATGCCTGTGCGGAGCATTCTGGGAAGATTTCAACTTTTTTTTTTCTTTTTTTTTTAGTCTGAATCTTGGCACATATCACATTAAATATTCCTTATTTTCAAAAATAAAGCTTCCGAACATCGCTCTTCATCATTTAAATGCCTGAAACAACATTGCAATGCATTAGGTTTGCCAAAGTCTTATTAAAAACACATAAAAACATGATAAATTTAACCTAAATAAGCCAAATCTAACCATGATCACTTGAAAAATAAAAACACATGAAATACACCTAAAAGTGCAATAAATTAAGGTAAAATGCACTCATTTTGGACATATTTTAGTATAATTTAAGCTCATTTAAATGTGGTTTCACAGGGTGCATCAACATCATCACACTTAAATATTGCTCGTCCCTTGAGCAATGAAATCAATTAACACATCAATATGCCAATCAAGATAATAAGGATGAAGTCAGTATAGTTCTGCCAAATCATAGATTTCAACAACGCAATGAGCTAAAGAGATTCAAAAGTTTAATGTGTTAGAACAAGGTAAATTGTCATGCATCAGCTATCAAAACTAGGTGTCCAAAGCACTTACAGTACAAAAGGCGGATCAATCACACATAGCAACTCGAAATGGGAGAGTGAATAATGTAAATATGCTTTTCTATTCCTGTCTTCAAATTTGCTCAATTAATGACTCGGTTTCACAATTATTCTAGACACTTTGGCTGAGTTGTAGACGGTTGAATTCCAAAAGCTACTCGTGTCTAAGAATACGTGCCAGTCATATAGTCAAGAGTTTATAAATATTCTGTTTAATGCCCCTTTATTCGGATTTTTTTCTCTCTCTCTTTTTTTTTTTAATTTTTTATCTTGCATTTTCTCATTTTTCTTTTCTTTTTCTTTTTGCAAGATTTAATTGTTGATTTTTATTTTTATATAGGGGTTTTGCTCTGACTTTATGTATAATTAAGCATTTAAGGAGACATGGAACGAGCATATTCTTATATAAATAATGATAACTCTCCACATGACAAGTAAACCAGTCTAATTAATCAAAAAACTTTCTGCAAGGTAAGTAGAATCGTCACCAAAGTTTGAACAACTAGCATGACAATTTAACAAAGTCTAGGACTTTAAACTAAGAATCATAATGCTCATTAATTTGTAAAATCGGATCTAAGCAGAACAGTTAGACTTATTCAGATTTCTCTTAAGATTGGCTGTGATGTGGTAATTCAAATAATAGCACAATGTGAAAACACAATTTAATCTAACATATTCAATATATCCAACCTAAAGCATTTACCATATTTATTCAAAGCATACAGAAATATTAAAAACATAACTAAGCTCTTATCCATTTATTCCCATGCAATTTAGTAAACATAAAATATGAAAAGATCACACCTGGAATGTTTAGGACTCTGAATTTCACTTCATCATCACGGCTGTCATCTTGCTCCTTTGTTGGCATATCCTGCTTCTAATATGTATATATAACAATTACTCAAGAAAATATGATTGTTAGTGCATATGGGAATTCCAAAGTAATCAGAATCATAAAACATCATCCATAACTCAAATTATAACATTTAACAGCAATTTCCAGTAACTTTAAGAAGTATGGACAGATTTGATCAATAATAAATTTCAGAATTCACCAAAAGCAAAACATCATAAGTTCTAGAGCAGAATTTACAGCAAAATGCCAACAGCTATAGCAAAATATACCCTCATTCTTTATGATAACTCAACCCTGTATGATGTATTAAATAAATGGTTTATACATTGTATAACTAAATGAACCTGTTGATGAAGAATTTCGAGAATGTGATCATAATAGAAACTCCTTCATCCTCACACTTAAACTGAACTACCAGTTTAGTTTAAGTGCATAATAGAAGATTTAAAATATGAGATTAAAACTTTTTAATTTCAAAAATAAGAATATAGCATGCATTTAAAAAGTTAGACTGAATTAGATCATACTTTTTAAATAGATTAAAATTTTAGCTTTTTTAATATGATCTATACATCATAATTTATTTATTTTAATGCCTGCATTGTGTAAAATCATAAAGATTCGACACTTCAACAACATTAATCCCGCTTCTTCATCAATTATCATGGTTATTTACTTTCCTATTATCAAATCAACAGCTCACAACATTCCAGTTTAACATGATTCAAGTAAGAGCTATTTTATTAGAATTAAAAAATATGCATAAACATAACTTAAACATAAAGATAAACTTAACCACATACTCACCATATTCACTATAAATAAAACACCTAAGTAGTGCATAGCAGAGCAAACCAATATTCATAGCAAGAACATCCAACCAAGTAACAAAGGTATTTCTTATACATTATTTGTGAAACCTGGTTACACAAAAACTTCGGGTTAGTGTTAAATATATGCATTGCTCTCCATCCTCACACTTAAGTTTAAACCAAAAGTTTAACTTAAGTGCATTGTATAAAGCAAACATATATCAACCTAGAATGTGGGATCTAAACAACACCAATATATTTTATTTTACAAGCAATAAGTTCTAAGTCTCTTACAAATTTAAGAAAATCACTTTTTAGAACTTAAAACTTATTATTAAAAAGAACACATTTTTAAGTTATAAAAGCTCCCTTCTTGTTAAAAATTTCAGATTTTAATGCTTAAAGCTCACCAAATTAGCAAACTAGTTCTTATTAATGATTCGAAATAATGATCAAGAACTTTTAGTTTATTGTTTTAAATAACATAAGTTTGCTTTTTTAGTTAAAAATACATAGGATGAGTTTTTATAATAAAAATGTTTCTTTTTCATAAATTAGGAAAACATGAAGTTTCAAGCTTTAATGTTACCAAAATTTATTAATGTATATTAAAACAACCAATTTCGTTAGGGTGCAATCACCCTTTTTGACTTGATGTGCTGTGGGCATTTACAGCCGTTGATTGTCTTTAAAAATCGACGATTGAGATTAACTCTAAGGGTAGAAAAGTAATTTCATATATTTGCCATATTGTTCGCCGTTGGACGTCGTCTTCTTTGGATTTCCGAGTTCTCTTCTGTTTTTTTTTTTTGGTGACAAGTTCTCTTCTGTTTTTTGTTTGCTCTGTACGTGTTGCGGCAGTGTGAGGAAGTTGTTGGCAATTATGAATGCGATTAGCATGTCGTTGAATGCGTCGGCAACGTTTTCAGATTCGAGTTCTGCGTCCAATGGTACTTTTTAGCATTTTCGAATTTTGAGTATTTTTATCGCAGATCGTCGTTTTTGATTTTATGTATGTTTTTTGAGTTTTGAGTTCTTCTTTGATATGTTTCTCTTTTTTTGTGTTTTCTGAAGTTTCATATCTATATGTTCATTTAAGCGTCAAAACGTTTGTACATGTGATTATGAGGGACAGAACCATTATATTTTCATCGATGTAAGCTTAGCATTTTCAGCGATGCATCACTAGCATTTTCAGCGATAACTGTCTAGCGTTTTTGAGTTCTTCTTTGATATGTTTCTTTTTTTTGTGTGTTTTCTGAAGTTTCATATCTATATGTTCATTTAAGCGTCAAAACGTTTGTACATGTGATTATGAGGGATAGAACCATTATATTTTCATCGATGCATGCCTAGCATTTTCAGCGATGCATTACTAGCTTTTTCAGCGATAACTGGCTAGCATTTTCAGCGATGGACGTTAAGCATTTTAAGCGATGTTTTATGTCAGCTACGTGTATTTATTATTTTAATGGGAATTCTTTGTTTATTTCTTCACAGGCAACATAAATTGGAGTGAATTAAGTTTTGTTACAGCTGATGATGCGTTTAGTTTTTATTGTGATTATGCTCATAGTTTAGGTTTCTCGGTAAGGAAAATGTATGAGAGACCAAAGCCACATGAAGTTGATAGATTGTTCTATTTACAATATGCGTGCAATAAGGAAGGTTTTCGTCGTGGTTGTTTGTTGGATAGTGATTCATCTTGTCGTTCTAAGAGTCTGAAATTTCGTAGGAGTGATGAAACCCGAACTGGTTGTGAAGCAAAGGTGAGGTTACATTATAAAACTGATGAAAAAGTTTATAGAGTTGTGTTTTTCAGTGGTGATCATAATCATGATCTGCATGGACCATCAATGAAGCATATGTTGAAATCGAATAGAAGAGTTGATGAGTTACACAGTGTTGTTGCTGGTATACATGAAGAAGTTGGATTGTCATTGAAGTCATCGTATGACTTGTTGAGTATGGGTGCTGGAGGTAGTGGACTTGTAGGATTTTTAAAGGACGATTTGAAGAATGCACTTGTTAGAAGGCGGCAAAGAAATTTAAAAGTAGGGGATGCTGGTGTTGTATTGAAGTATTTCTCTGAGAAATGTGTCAGTAATCCATTTTTCTTCCATGAGTATGATCTGGATGATGATGAGAGAATTACAAATATCTTTTGGTCAGATGCTGAAATGAGGATGGATTATCAAGCTTTTGGTGATAGTGTGGCCTTTGATACAACGTATCGGACAAATAAAAATTACAGACCATTAGCTGTTTTTGTTGGATTCAATCATCACCGACAGACTTCTATTTTTGGAGCTGCATTGATGCTTGATGAAACTCAAAGATCATTTGAGTGGCTATTTAAAACATTTTTGAAGTGTATGGGGGATAAGGCACCTCAAACGATTTTCACAGATCAAGATTGTGCGATGGCACCGGCAATTAGAAAAATTTTGCCTAATACCTATCATGCTTTATGCAGTTGGCACATTATAGAAAATGCGAAAAAAAATTTGAGTCAACTGTACACACCAAGGTAAATATTTAGTTATTTTTACTTTCAATTGTTTTTTCGATTTGGATATTGATATGTACATGTTGAACTCATTTTTTTAGGTTTGATAAGCTATTTCATCATTTGGTATATGATGTGAGGACAGAGATGGAATTTGAGGTGGAATGGGAATACATGCTATCAACTTGTTTCTCACAATCTGAACATAGGTGGTTGTCGACTACTTATAATTTGAGAAGTCAATGGTCCGCTGCTTGGGTTAAAAATCATTTTACTGCAGGAATGAGGACTACTCAGCTAAGTGAATCTTTTAACTCAGTTGTGAAACGGTATGAATAAATTTCGTTTTCAGTGATAGTTGAATAGTTATTTTCAGCGAGGCAATACTGTTTTGATCAGCGAGAGGGTTCTATTTATTTCAGCGATGTGTGTTTGCTTTATGTAGTTGAGAATTTGATTTTCACATCCCCATATTGTGTTGACATTTCACAGGTTCTTAAGGCCAGTTATAACTATGTTGAGTTCTTTGCACATTTTGAAAGGGTTGTGGAGTCAAGG
>JAOANR010000010.1:8078763-8110948 GCA_030278955.1 Hygrophila difformis
GCGGGTTGGGCTTAGAAATTTTGAGCCCGCTGATGCACCCTGTGAAACCACACTTATACAAGCTTGAATTGTATCAAAATATGTCCAAAATGAGTGCATTTTACCTTAATTCATTGCACTTTTAGGTGTAGTTCATGTGTTTTTATTTTTCAAGTGATCATGGTTAGATTTGGCTTATTGAGGTTAAATTTACCATGTTTTTATGTGTTTTTAATAAGACTTTGGCAAACCTAATGCATTGCAATGTTGTTTCAGGCATTTAAATGATGAAGAGTGATGTTCGGAAGCTTTATTTTTGAAAATAAGGAATATTTAATGTGATATGTGCCAAGATTCAGACTTAGAAAAAGAAAAAGAAAAAAGGAAAAAAAAAAGAAAAAAAATAAAAAAAAATTAAAAAAAAAAGTTGAAATCTTCCCAGAATGCACCGCACAGGCATGGCGGAGCATAAAAGTACTCCGGAGCGCCGCAAAATGCGCCGCATCAACACTTAGAAAATTTTCAGAGGTGAAAAAGCTTCAGAATGCTCCGCACCTTCTTGGCGGCGCCTAAAACACCTCCGGAGCGCCGCAAAATGCGCCGCAAGCTGAAATTGTGGAAAAAGCTTCAGGATGCGCCGACTCTTCTTCGCGGCGCCTAAAACAGGTCCTGAGCGCCACTTTGGGCGCCACAGTCGCGGTTTGGAGGTTTTCTAACCTCCCGAACACGGTTTTAAAGCCCGTTTTTCGTCATTCTCTTCATTCCAGACTGATAGCAGACTCATAATTCGACATATGCATCTCTGCAACTTTGAAGAAGAAGGCCGATAACACCGAAGCATGCCGGAGGAAGTGATCAGAACGTCTTTCTGACTGTGTTCTTCGCATTCTAGGTGTTGTTTTTCTTTTTCTCGCTTTGTAATGTTTAGGATTTGCTTTTAAACATAATTTCCTACTATTTTCATGTTTGTAAATGGATTTCTATGTTGTTCATGTTAGAAGTGTTCTAGAACGGGAGTTCGGAATCACTTTGAAGTATGAATCTATGTTTTATGGAAGTAATTTAATAAATGTCGATGTTTATCTGTGTAATCTGGATTAATCTGCTATGATATTAGAATTTGAATTTGGATTATGTATTGGATGCCTGCAATTGATCGATGATTATGTTTTGGCAAAAATTATGGAATCTGCATTTTTAATCTGCTAATCTGAAATGATCGATCATTCTGCATATTTTGTCTACAGTAATCTGGCAATATCCTAATCTGTTCACATTCTAAATTTAGTATTAAAATCCATTTTACCATGTTTTATCAATATTTTACCATAATTGTTAGATTATTTACACTATTCTGCATAATTAAATGTTAGAATCTAATCTGTATGATTTCTGCTTTGCTAAATCGGGAGATAAAAAGTGGAAATTAGATTTTAGTACCGGTCTTGGGAATAAATCACATTAAAATAGATTCCGGCATGTACACGCTGATTTGGGAAATGAAATGTGTCGTCTAATCACAATAGGAAAATTTGTATGCTTGGGAAAGACTCAAATTTATGCCTAGACTGATGATTGCAGAATGTTAGATAATTTAATTTGCTTCCATGAAGTCTGTTTTTACAAATTATGAAAATTAGGAAATTGGCATATATTTAATCTTTATAAAATCATTAAATCTGTTGAAATTGATCTTTTTAGACATTGGGAAATGCTAAATCATTATGCAATTTCACTTTTATATAAAGATGACATGTCCTAAATCATTACAAGCATATATCTTATCTTTATTTTTATTATTTTAAATTTTTAACTTGCTTTATTTTTAAATTTAATGCTATCATTTTAATTTAATCACCATTAGAATTAATCAAACTCTTTTCAAAATATAATATATATTATTAATGAACTTAAAATGACTAAGTTTTCTCCAGAATGAAATAATATTCTGAATTCCCTTGGGTTCGACCCGGTATTCACCGGTTTTTATTACTTGATGACAACCATCCGCTTGTGGTAAAATATGAGTGGTGAAAATCACTCATCAAGTTTTTGGCGCCGTTGCCGGGGAATTATTGTGAAAATTATGTTGTTTTAAGTTTATTTGAATATATTTATGTTATTTCTACTTTTTAAATATTGTTATAACTTTTTGCTATTCTATGTCGTGCAAGGGCATCGAGCTAAATCAGTGTGTGATCCAGAAATTTAAAAGAATACTTGGTTTCTCATCTAAAAAAGAGGAAGATTTGCAAGAGAACAAGTGTGAGGAGGCGGCGCGTTGTATACAGCATATACAATTGAGGATTTCAAGTGGATAGCCTCGATTGAAAAGCCACCTACACTTCATTTAAAGGTATTAGCACCACACTTGAGGTAAGTATTTCTCAATAAATTAGATTACTTTTAATTAAATGCATTACATCAAGTGTTGAGAACGGATGCTAGAGCTAAAGTTTGAGATTAAATTTCACCTCTTGACAACATTACAACTTTACTGAGTTTTTTTTTAAAGGAAATGCTGGATATTTTAGAATGTTTATCAATAATTTTCCTATGATTGCATTGCCTTTATTTAAATTGTTGTATAAAGATGTGCAATTTGACCTTATAACTCATGAATGACAGGATCATGGAAGTGCACTCACCATTCAAAGTTTTAAAATTTTTAGAAAATGGTGCATTTGTCTTTGAAAGCTAATTAGGAAAGGGAATTCGCATACTGCCTTTGCATGCTTAGCAATAGTTTTTTATGTCTTTTGCTTAATATGTTTGATTTTCTTTTATTTTAGTTTATATATTTTACTTACAACTAAAAAATATATATATATATAAAAATGGTTCTTGCATGACTTTCATTATATGTAATTTGAAATGATTCTTATGCAATTGAACTGAGACGAGATAAGAATTAGAGTGATCAATAACTGAAAAAAATTTTGTGGTGATTTAAATAAAATATGAGAAAAGGCTGAAATTAATTGATAGAGGGATTGATGAAAATGAACAGAATTTCATAAATATTTATAGGAGATTATTAGAACTAATTAGGGTAGTTTTACTAAAAAGATTAATAGGAATATGGATGCAATATTAGGTTTCATTTAAACAAATCACGCAATGTATTTTTTCTACAAAGTCTGTACAAATACTGAGTTTTAGATGCCACTCTTCGTAAATGGTTTTCAAAAACTCAGTTAAGCACCGAAAGTAACACAAACAAGGCATTTTGGGTTTCATTCACACTAATAATGCGTAAAAGCTTGTTTGAGCACCACATGTAGTATTAAATGGAATCGTTGGGTTTGTGCCAAACTTGAATTTTTACAAAAGTCCATTCTAATTCATCTCCAATTAGCTCAAATTTAATCATAGATCTTCTAATTGGGCTTAAAAACCTACCTATTTAATGTAAACCTTAAAAATAATAATAAATAAATAAATAAATAAAAATAAAATAAAAGAAAATAATAATAAAATAAAATAGTAATCTCCCTCCTGTTCTCTCTTTCACAGTCCTCTCTCTATTCAATCTCACAACACCAGTCATCATCCTCAATTTCTCTTCCACCACAGTATCTTTAAAATAATAATAAAAATAAAAATAATAATAATCTGTTTTTGTTTGTCTTTATTATCATATTTATGGTTTATGCATGTTTTTATTTTCATTTTATGTCACGTTATGCTTAATTGTTTAGGTCTTTAATTTTGTTAATAAAATATGCCCACCATATTTCTAATTTAATAATTAAGTAGTAAATGTTATGTGGTGAAAGTAGAAGCTGAAATGTACTCGATAATTGAAGCTGAAATTGAGGCTCAAGAACCCTAGCTTCTCAAATTTGGGGATTTCTTGTTAAAGTGCTTCAAAGCTTCAATTTGGGGTAAGTATAGCTATCCTAGTTCAATAATCTGTCCAATTTTGTGATTTGGTATGTATTATTGTTAGTATTTGTGTTGTTAATTAAATTTTGGGTTATGTAGAATGTGGGATTAAAATTGGTTTAAATGTATAAATCTTTGTTTAAAATGAACAGTATGAGTGTTAGAACATATTTTCAAGACCTATGCCAAATTTATAGAGTGTTTGTAAAATTTCAGATTACAGCTCTTTGGAAAATGGTATTACAGTATCTGAAATCTGAAATTTTCTTATAAAAATGGGTTAAAATAACATGTTTAATCTTTTAAGTTGATCTATAAATATTGTTAACCATGCTGTTTTAATCTACATTAATAACTTTTGGTAACATTAAAGCTTGAAACTTCATGTGTTTCTAATTTATAAAAAAAAGGGAAACATTTCTATTATAAAAACTCATTCTATGAATTTTTAACTAAAAAAGCAAACTTATGTTATTTAAAACAATAAACTAAAAGTTCTTTGATCATTATTTCGAATCATTAATAAGAACTAGTTTGCTAATTTGGTGAACTTTAAGCATTAAATCTGAAATTTTGAACAAAAAGGAAGTTTTTATAACTTAAAAATGTGTTCTTTTTAATAATAAGTTTTAAGCTCTAAAAAGCGATTTTCTTAAATTTGTAAGAGACTTAGAACTTATAGCTTTAAAATAAAATATATTGGTCATTTAGTTGTTTAAATCCCACATTCTAGGTTGATATATGTTTGCTTTATATATTGCACTTAAGTTAAACTTTTGGTTTAAACTTAAGTGTGAGGATGGGGAGCAATGCATATATTTAACACTAACCCGAAGTTTTTGTGTAACCAGGTTCCACAAATAATGTATAAGAAATACCTTTGTTACTTGGTTGGATGTTCTTGCTATGAATATTGGTTTGCTCTGCTATGCATTACTTAGGTGGTTTATTATATTTAATATGGTAAGCATGTGGTTAAGTTTATATTTATGTTTAAGTTATGTTTATGCATGTTTTTAATTCTAATAAAATAGCTCTTACTTAAATCATGTTAAACTGGAATGTTGTGAGCTGTTGATTTGATAATAGGAAAGTAAATAACCATGATAATTGATGAAGAAGCGGGATTAATGATGTTGAAGTGTCGAATCTTTATGATTTTACACAATGCAGACATTAAAATCAATAAATTATTATGTATAGATCATATTAAAAAAGCTAAAATTTTTATCTATTTAAAAGGTATGATCTAATTCAGTCTAACTTTTTAAATGCATGCTATATTCTTATTTTTGAAATTAAAAAGTTTTAATCCCACATTTTAAATCTTTCATTATGCACTTAAACTAAACTGGTAGTCCAGTTTAAGTGTGAGGATGGAGGAGTTTCTATTATGATCACATTCCCGAAATTCTTCATCAACAGGTCCATTTAGTTATTCAATGTATAAACCATTTATTTAATACATTATCCATGGTTAAATTATCATGAAGAATGAAGGTATATTTTGCTATAGTTGTTGGCATTTTGATGTAAATTCTGCTATAGAACTTATGATGTTTTGCTTTTGGTGAATTCTGAAATTTATTATCTATCAAATCTGTCCATATTTATTTAATTGATGAAAATTGCTTAATATTAAAAATCAGAACTTTAACATTAAAATTCTGAAATTAAATATTAAAATCTGAATTATGGATGGAATTTAATTGGTCTACTTAATTTGAAATTCACTGTGTGCACTAATGATTGTCATTTGTTTGAGTGATCGCCATATATATGTACATATTAGAAGCAGGATATGCCAACATAGGAGCAAGATGACAGCCGTGATGATGAAGTGAAATTCAGAGTCATAAACATTCCAGGTGTGATCTTTTCATGTTTTATGTTTACTGATTTGAATGGAATAAATTTGTAAGAGCTTAGTTATGTTTTTAATATTTCCCTATGCTTTAGAATAAATATGGTAAATGCTTTAGGTTGGATATATTGAATATGTTAGATTAAATTGTGCTTTAACAGTGTGCTATTATTTGAATTACCACATCACAGCCAATCTTAAGAGAAATCCAAATAAGTCTAATTGTTCTGCTTAGATCCGATTTTACAACTTAATGAGCATTATGATTCTTAGTTTAAAGTCCTAGACTTTGTTAAATTGTCATGCTAGTTGTTCGAACTTTGGTGACAATTCTATTTACTTTGCAGAAAGCTTTTTGATTAATTAGACTGGTTTACTTGTCTTTGGAGAGTTATCATTATTTATATATATGAATATGCTCGTTCCATGTCTCCTTAAATGCTTAGTTACAAATAAAGTCAGAGTGAAACCCCTATAAAAAAAAATTTAGATTAAATCTTGCAAAAAGAAAAGAAAAAGAAAAATTAGAAAATGCAAAAAAAAAAACAAAACAAAAAAAAACAAAACAAAACAAAAAAAAAACAAAAAAAAAGAAGAGAAAATGTTGAATAAAGGGGTATTAAACAGAATAATTATAAACTCTTGGCTATATGACTGGCACGTATTCTTAGACATGAGTAGCTTTTGGAATTCAACCGTCTACAACTCAGCCAAAGTGTCTTGAATAATTGTGAAACCGAGTCATTAATTGAGTATATTTGAAGACGGGAATAGAAAAGCATATTTACATTATTCACTCTCCCATTTCGAGTTGCTATGTGTGATTAATCTGCTTTTTGTACTGTAAGTGCTTTGGATACCTGGTTTAGACAGCTGATGCATGACAATTTACCTTGTTCTAGCACATTAAACTTTGAACTCTTTAGCTCATTGCGTTGTTGAAATCTATGATTTGGCATAACTGTAGTGACTTTATCCTTATTATCTTGATTGGCAAGTGATGTGTTAATTGACTTCATTGCTCAAGGGACGAGCAATATTTAAGTGTGAGGATGTTGATGCACCCTGTGAAACCACACTTATACAAGTTTGAATTGTATCAAAATATGTCCAAAATGAGTGCATTTTACCTTAATTCATTGCACTTTTAGGTGTAGTTCATGTGTTTTTATTTTTCAAGTGATCATGGTTAGATTTGGCTTATTGAGGTTAAATTTACCATGTTTTTATGTGTTTTTAATAAGACTTTGGCAAACCTAATGCATTGCAATGTTGTTTCAGGCATTTAAATGATGAAGAGTGATGTGATGTTCGGAAGCTTTATTTTTGAAAATAAGGAATATTTAATGTGATATGTGCCAAGATTCAGACTTAGAAAAAGAAAAAGAAAAAAGGAAAAAAAAAAGAAAAAAAAGAAAAAAAAATTAAAAAAAAAAAAAAAAAGTTGAAATCTTCCCAGAATGCACCGCACAGGCATGGCGGAGCATAAAAGTACTCCGGAGCGCCGCAAAATGCGCCGCATCAACACTTAGAAAATTTTCAGAGGTGAAAAAGCTTCAGAATGCTCCGCACCTTCTTGGCGGCGCCTAAAACACCTCCGGAGCGCCGCAAGCTGAAATTGTGGAAAAAGCTTCAGGATGCGCCGACTCTTCTTCGCGGCGCCTAAAACAGGTCCTGAGCGCCACTTTGGGCGCCACAGTCGCGGTTTGGAGGTTTTCTAACCTCCCGAACACGGTTTTAAAGCCCGTTTTTCGTCATTCTCTTCATTCCAGACTGATAGCAGACTCATAATTCGACATATACATCTCTGCAACTTTGAAGAAGAAGGCCGATAACACCGAAGCATGCCGGAGGAAGTGATCAGAACGTCTTTCTGACTGTGTTCTTCGCATTCTAGGTGTTGTTTTTCTTTTTCTCGCTTTGTAATGTTTAGGATTTGCTTTTAAACATAATTTCCTACTATTTTCATGTTTGTAAATGGATTTCTATGTTGTTCATGTTAGAAGTGTTCTAGAACGGGAGTTCGGAATCACTTTGAAGTATGAATCTATGTTTTATGGAAGTAATTTAATAAATGTCGATGTTTATCTGTGTAATCTGGATTAATCTGCTATGATATTAGAATTTGAATTTGGATTATGTATTGGATGCCTGCAATTGATCGATGATTATGTTTTGGCAAAAATTCTGGAATCTGCATTTTTAATCTGCTAATCTGAAATGATCGATCATTCTGCATATTTTGTCTACAGTAATCTGGCAATATCCTAATATGTTCACATTCTAAATTTAGTATTAAAATCCATTTTACCATGTTTTATCAATATTTTACCATAATTGTTAGATTATTTACACTATTCTGCATAATTAAATGTTAGAATCTAATCTGTATGATTTCTGCTTTGCTAAATCGGGAGATAAAAAGTGGAAATTAGATTTTAGTACCGGTCTTGGGAATAAATCACATTAAAATAGATTCCGGCATGTACACGCTGATTTGGGAAATGAAATGTGTCGTTTAATCACAATAGGAAAATTTGTATGCTTGGGAAAGACTCAAATTTATGCCTAGACTGATGATTGCAGAATGTTAGATAATTTAATTTGCTTCCATGAAGTCTGTTTTTACAAATTATGAAAATTAGGAAATTGGCATATATTTAATCTTTATAAAATCATTAAATCTGTTGAAATTGATCTTTTTAGACATTGGGAAATGCTAAATCATTATGCAATTTCACTTTTATATAAAGATGACATGTCCTAAATCATTACAAGCATATATCTTATCTTTATTTTTATTATTTTAAATTTTTAACTTGCTTTATTTTTAAATTTAATGCTATCATTTTAATTTAATCATCATTAGAATTAATCAAACTCTTTTCAAAATATAATATATATTATTAATGAACTTAAAATGACTAAGTTTTCTCCAGAATGAAATAATATTCTGAATTCCCTTGGGTTCGACCCGGTATTCACCGGTTTTTATTACTTGATGACAACCATCCGCTTGTGGTAAAATATGAGTGGTGAAAATCACCCATCACCCGCCCCATTTAGGCCCGCCTCGTTCAAGCCCGCAAAAATGCGGGGGCCCGCGCGGGTCGGCCCGTTTTGCCTCGCGGGCCCGTTTTGACACCTCTAGCTGTAGCTACGAGCTGTAGCTGTTGGAAGCTGTCGGAGCTGTAGCTATCAGTTTTTACATAAGCGTTCGGTACAAGTAGCTGTAGCTGTCAAAAATTATAATTTGAAGAGAAAAATAATTAAATTTGGAAAGTAGCTTCCGAAAGCTCCAAAAAGCTACTTATTATATTATACTTATATTATTATATAATATATAAATTTTTTATATAATATTTATAAATATATAAATATATAATAGAAATATTTGTATTTACAATAAATAAAGTATTATATAAAAATTTATATTTATAATATATTAATATTAATATTTTAATATATTATTTGAGTTTTATAAATTATGAAGTTCGGTTCCCCCACCAGACCCCCTATCCCTCACCTTTATCACTTTGTAATTTGTGTGGAATGTGCTTCCACTATCTATTTCATAGCCTATATAGGCTGTTTAGTGGGGAAAAAAAGTAGTATCAAGAAATACATATTGTAGTCGACGCGACATATGCCCAATAAGAGCCTGTTTGGAATGGCTTTTTTTCAAGTGTTTTTGGTTTTTGCTTCTACCAAAAGCACTTTTGAAAAAAAAAGAGTGTTTGTTTTGGCTTTTTAGAAAAAGCAAAAGCACTTCGAAAAGCTGCAAAAGTGCTTCTGGGAGAAGCAGCCCAGGGGGTGCTTATCCGAAAAGCAGAAGCCAAAAGCACCTAGTAATGTGTGCAGAGTCATAAATGCCCCATTAATTTATTTTAATTACACTATAAATATATACTATAGTATATAAATAGCATATCATTTTTGGTAATTTACACATTTCAAAAGCACTTTTTACTTTTACATATCCAAACACACTTTTGAAAAAAAGCTGCTTTTCAAACATTCCATCCAAATACAAAAGTTACCTGCTTATGCTTTTGGCTTTCACTTCTGCTTCTGCTTTTGGCTTCTGCTTTTTTTAAAATGAGTATTAGGGCCCGTTAGGATTGGCTTTTGAAAAAAGCAGAAGTCAAAAGCAGAAGCAGAAGTAAAAGTCAAAAGCAAAAGCAGGTAACTTTTATGTTTGAAAAGTAGTTTTTTTGCAAAACTGTGTTTGAATGTGTAAAAATGAAAAAAGCTTTTAGAATGAAATAATTACAAAAAATGACATGCTTTTTATATGGGAATAATATATATTTATAGTGTAATTTATTGTAGGGGCATTTAAGATTTTGCTCACATTTCTAGGTGCTTTTATCTTCTGCTTTTCGGAGAAGCACCCCCTAGGCTGCTTCTCCCAGAAGCACTTTTGCAGTTTTTCGAGGTTCTTTTGCTTTTTTTTTTCAAAAGCCAAAACAAACACTATTTTTTCATCAAAAGTGTTTTTGGCAGAAACAAAAGCCAAAAACACTTGCATGCATTCTTAAGCTCACCCCCAATTTCCATATCTACACGCCATACTATACCCTTTTTTCTTAACATCACCCCCAACAAACACCCCCTATCGCGGCCCTTTTTTCCTATACTTTTCCACTCCCAATGCTACACGCCATACTATATCCTTTTCTGCATGCATTCTTAACCTCATCCCCAATTCCCAAAACCAAATACTTGCAGTTGAAATTCTCCTTACCCATCAAGAGTCCATTCTTAACCTCACCCTCAATCCTAGAAACCAAACACTTGCAATTGATATCCTCCTCACCCATTAACAATGGATTCTGGTCTTCTGTTCTAGTTTATTAAGTATTTGGCTTCTAAACAATGAAGTCATGTTTTTTTTTTAACTTTTAATTAATATTTTGGAGTTTGAACTATTACACTTAAGACTGTAATTCATAGATTTTTTTGTTTTTAAATTTTTTGTTAAAACGTAACCAAACCGCACCAAATCATTTTTTTTGGTTTGGTTTGGTTTGGTTGAAATGCTAAAATGGTCTCGTTTGGTTTGATTTTTTCCTAAATCATTTTTGCGGATTGATTTGGATTTCGTGCGAAAAGTTCACCCCCATCATTCATGACCAAAAGAACCTAATAACAATGATTCTCTACATAATAAACCAAAAAGGGAAAAAAAAAAAGTATTGAAATCACAGCCCCACATCGCGACCCTTTTTTCCTAAAGTGTTACATTTCCACTCCCAATGCTACACCCCATACTATACCCTTTTCTGCATGCATTTTTAATCTCACCCCCAATCCCCAAAACCAAGTACTTGCAGTTGAAATCATCCTCATCCATCAAGAGTCCATTCTTAACCTCACCCCAAATCCCAAAAACCAAACACTTGAAATTGAAATCCTCCTCACCCATCAACAAAATGGATTCTGGACTTCTGTTCCGCAAGGTTATTTGCACCTCTGATGATGAAGAACAGCTGGTAAGCATATATATATATATATATATATATATACAGCTGGTCAATGACTCAACATATATTGAAAAATTGTGGTTTGATGTACAACAAATTAGTTCAGAGAATAATTTACTGGATCTATTTACCAAGTCTTTGCCGACTCCGTCATTCGAGAAGTTCGTGAAGAAAATTGTAATGCGGCGGCTTCGAGATTTAAAATGATGTCCAAATTAGGGGGAGAAATAAATATAAGAATACAGTACTCTTTTTCTTCACTAGAATTTTTTGTCACAAGGTTAACGAGACATATTCATTATATCGATAGCATCCAAGGGGGAGTGTTATGAAAGAGACATACACCTAATTAGGTTTATGTATTTATGGATATCCCCACCAAATAATATATGATGAAATCAAATTGAGATATTGTCCCAATTATCATATCATTGCAGAGAATTTTGATTCCCTATATATACTCTAGTCTTATTTCTTTGTAAATCACGGAGAGACAAAAAAAAATCATAATCTGCTCTTTTCAATATTCATCCTCGCATCATTACACTCATATATTACTACTAGTTGTATACAGTGTCGTCCCCAAGGGGAGTAAGTAGAGCTCCCGCTCAGGGCCATCAAAATTTGGGGGCCCCACTTTTTTTATTTTCTAATTTTTTGTATTTTTATAATTAGTTTATTTGTATAATTTTTTATTTTTATTTTGAATTCTAAGGTTGAAGTTGACATAATTTACTATTTTTAATTCCCTTGTATTTAGTTTGCATAATTTTTTTCAATTCTCCTTATGTTTGGTTCTTCATATACATTTAATTAAGTTTTTATCTTCTTTTTTTGCTTCTCTTCCCTGTTGTATTTTCTTTTTCAGTCCCAATAAACTCTTCACCAATGTTAAGTGATCAGCTACAACGTTCGATGTTTCTTTAAATTGTAAACTTTCATTAATTTTTTACGTGTACCGGGTGTCCACGGACCACATTGGGCTCATGACTAATACCTCGAGGATCTGGTGGGCATCTAAGGGTTGCCTCTCCCAAAGCAGAATTTTGTGTATACAGAGGCTCGAACTCGAGACCTTTGCTTAAGCTGCCAGAGCTTCATACCACTTAGGCCAACTACGTTTGATTAAACTTCTATTAATTGAACTACACTATACATCAGGGCCGTCTAATCAATCTTGGTGGCATTGTTCTAAAAAAAAAAAAAATTAGGCCCTATTAACATCTTCAGTTTTGAAGTGTTTTTGACGGACCTATATGTTGCGTAATTCAATTCACATTTTAAACCATTAATAACTAAAGTCTGTACAAGTAAAAATTCTAAACGTTCAATATTGAAAAACTACACGACGAGACGAATATAATAATAGCTCATTTGGCTATATTTTACCTTATATAACTATGATAAAACTTTAAGTGTAAGTCTTTGTGTAAATAGTAGTAAACTATTCAAAGTGAAAAAGATAACGAAACGGAGGTAGTATATAATAATTCATTACAAATATTTAAAATTATTTGTGAAACGGACACTATAATGAAAAAAAATCTTAAAAAAGTTAAATTCGAAACATTACCAATCAAAGGCCGTAATTCTTTACAAATGAGTAAAAAGTAAAAGAAATTTTTTTTAAAAAAATAACATAACAATTTTCTACTTGAAAAGAGCCCAAATTTATATATTAATAGATTAAATTTTTAAAAATTAGTTCATTAATAGCACAAATTAGAAAAAAAAAAAAAAAAATGGGGCACCCATAACAATGGGCCTGCTACACATAATTTGTTAAAGCACCATTTATTTTTTATTTTTTTATTGCATTTATTATTTTTTAGATTTACTAATTAATAGTATTAATTTTTTTATTATTGTGTGGGGCCTAATAAAAAAATTTGCTCCGGACCCAAAAAGAACAAGACAAACCTCGTTATATAAACCAGTTACCAGTGTATATATCATATACATAAATCTACATATACACATATATATACACAATTATTATTTCTACAACAACAATACAATACAACCGTTTACTTACTCAAAATTTTCTCCTATTATACTCCACGAATTCCTCTCAACAAATCCTTTTCTCCAGAACAAAAATCTCCACACGCAAGAACAAAAACAAAAAAGGGAAAAAACAAAACAAAAATGAAAAGCGTACAAGCGGTTGCCCTTTCCGGGGCCAGGGATCTCCCGCCGCAATTCATTCGGCCAGACACCGAGCAGCCTCGGTACACAACATACCAGGGCGGCGGGGCTCCCGAGATCCCGGTTCTGGACTTGGAGGAGGAGAATGAGGATCTGATCGGAGCCGTGCGCGACGCGGCCTGCAAGTGGGGTCTATTCCAGGTGATCAACCACGGTATTCCCAATGAAGTGATCGCCGACCTGCAGAGGGTCGGGAGGGAATTCTTCGACCTCCCCGCCTCGGAGAAGGAACCCTATGCCCGGGATCCGGCCTGCAAGTGCGTAGAAGGGTACGGGACCATGCTCCGGAACGGCTGGGTTGATCATCTCTTCAATAAGATATGGCCGCCCTCCGCCGTCGATTACCGTTTCTGGCCTAAGAATCCCCCCGATTATAGGTATTGTCTCTATTTTCAAACACTGTATTAAATGTCGACAAGTCAATTACTTCTCTTTTCTCATGTAAGTGCTCTAGTTCTGCATTTCACGGAGTTCAAAACACATTTTTAAATGCTTATAAATCAAATTGTATATAATTAAAATTTATAAAAATTTGATATTCTAAAACTACGTGACAAGACAAATCTAACAAGATCTCCTTTGACTATGTTTTATCTTATAGAATTATATGAAAAAGTTTGATCAAAATTACTCAATGAATAGTTACTACTATGCAAATAGAACACTTAAATGAGAACGGGGAAGTATATATTAATTAATGCATTACCCTGTTGGAAAGTACTAATGTGATTCTTTGATTGAGAAACGTGTTGCATTCATGATTATACTCCCTCCGTCCCGCGAAGTTTGACACATTTCTTTTGGGTACGATAATTTAAGTGGTGAGGTTTAGTAGTTAAAGTGGTATGAGTGTTTGTATTTAAGATTCTAATAATTTTGATACTGTTTATTATGTAACTTTGATTTAATCTTATCGTAATGATGTAATTAGATAAAAATAATCAAGTGTGGTCTTGTTAAAATCGCCTAATCGTGTAGTTTTAGAATATATATTTTATACAATTTTTATCCGTACCAATTTTGAAATATTAATAATTAAAGAAAATACAACGGACTTTGTGTAGAAAAGTAAAATTGTATTGGAATTTGTGCAGAATAGTAAAAGTGATTACTTTTAATGGGATTTGATAATAATTAAAATTCTAATCAAACTTATATTAATTTAATTTATCTAAACATGGAAAGGTGTCAAACTTCGTGGGACACCAAAAAAAGGAATAGGTGTCAAACTTAGTGGGACGGAGAAAGTAAGATTTATTTGCGTCTCTTGCTGAGCCAATTTCCATATTGGGAATATTTTTTTGTTTTGTACCGCCCAATCAAATTGGGCCAAAGACTAATCACTCGAATCCGAGATCTTTATTTAAGCTGCCAGAGCTCCATACCACTCGAGCTAATCTACGAAGCCGCCGGCTCTCAAACATCCCATTGGCTTTCGCCCCCTTTAATTTGATGTATTGTGGGTTTGATTATTCAGAAGCAATCAAGAATTGCATTATTCTACTAATTAATTCCTTCATGCATGCCTGTTTAAAATTAAGAGGAATCGATTTGGTTTTTTTTTTTTTATAAACAGTGACACTCATGTGTCGACAAAGGTGTGTGGGAGCCCAAACCACACCAATTACAAAAGAAGGATAAAGGGGATAGGGGGCCGGGTGGGATCGAACTCCCAACCTATAGTTGAGAGAAGGGGGACTTGACCATTATGGTAAGTCCCCAACCCCAATACGAATCGATTTGTTTTGCATGTCTAATAAGTTTGATACATAACTTTTTCTTATTACATTAATCATTTTGTAGTAGGTAGCAAAACAATTTGAATATATAATAGTTGACAAGGACAAGCTAAAGCAATAACTTGACCTGATTGCAGGAAAGCTACAGAAGATTACAGAAGCTGCCTGCACAGAGTGGTGAACCAGTTGCTAAGAATCCTATCATTAGGGATAGGGTTGGAGGCCGGGGAACTTAAGGCGGGCATCGGAGGGGAAGAACTCGTGTACAACCTTAAGATAAACTATTATCCGCCGTGTCCCCAGCCGGAGTTGGCTCTGGGGGTGCCCTCTCATAGTGACCTTTCAGCCCTAACCATTTTGGTCCCCAACCAAGTTCAAGGCCTCCAGGTTTTCAAAGATGGCAATTGGTATGATGTTGCCTACATTCCTAATGCCTTGATCATCCACATTGGCGATCAACTTGAGGTACACAAACTATATTCATTATTACTTATATGGTATTCACCTAAAAATCAAAAACTTTATATGGTCATCCAATCAACTAAAATGGTGTATTGACTATTGATCCATTGTGATTCATTCATCAATTAATTCCAACTACCAAATCCAATAATTGAACCTTTATAGTAGTATCAGTTTTGAATTGAAAAATGATTGGGACATGAGTTAATAATTGTTAAATAATGTAAGTACTTATTGTTGGTAGATTTTCAACTATTTTGTGGCCCATAAAATGCCGACAATGCACAAATGATTATTAGATGCAACTACTTCTGTGACCCCATGTTTTTTTCTTCTTGTCATAATCTCCAGCTTTTCTATGTGGCATGAATTTGGTATGTTTGTCATTTGGTGATTGCACATTGCATGCACTAGGAGAATCAATAATTGAACTCCTTTTTTTTTCTTACAATATAATCAAATTTTAAAATGCTGGACAGATAGTGAGCAATGGGAGATACAAAGCAGTGGTACACAGATCAGTGGTGAACAAGGAGGAGACAAGAATGTCATGGCCAGTATTCATGGAACCTCCACCAGAGTTCCAAGTAGGGCCCCACCCCAAGCTTGTGTCCGAACAAAATCCGGCCAAATATAAGACCAAGAAATTCGGGGATTATGCCTATTGCAAGCTCAACGGGATTCCTCAGTAGTTCATTTTCTTAATTCTCCTTTCTTTTTATTTTGGGTTTCCTTTCTGTAAATTAAATAAGGTAGGATATTTGATTAATCATAAGACATATGGAGAGGTATGCTGCTGAAATTGAATGTTTTGATTTCTACATTCGTAGTAGTGTTATTCAAATTAAAGAAACATAACAGCTTTATCCCGAAATAAATAACTTTACTACTACATATGAGCTTTTGCTGTCTATCAGTACGATGAGCTAGAGCTACCCTCAAATTGAAATTCCTTTTGCTTCTAAGATTTTTTTTTTTTTTTCTTCACAATTTTGGGATTTGGCATAACAGTTTGCAATTTACAAAAACTCTGTCCATTTAATTCCTTTGATTTAATTATTAACTAGAGATTATCAAGCATATATGATTTTGATGAATGTACATGCATACGTATTTCATGACCAACCCAGAACTAGGAAAATGATCACAAAACCTAATTGTGCCAAAATGGAACAGCAGCAAGCACCAAAAATATAATGGCGACCCACAAATTCACACACACAGGCAGCGACACGGACAAGGGGAGAGGCGGTGCCATGCTTGGCGGCGGAGGAGGAGTGGCGGACGGCGAGCGGTGGTGGTTGGATCGGAGAGCACGCACGTATAGGCAATTTTTTGGGATAAAGAATTAAAAATAAATTTTTCTTTCTTTTTTTTTTGTCTTTTGAATTTTGATTATGGTTTTGTATTTTATAAACATATTAAAAATTTATATTTATGCTTTAAAAAAATATTAAAATTGGGCCTCATTATTGTTACGAAGTAAAACAGAACACTGACAATAATTATATTGGACTGCGGTATACGAAACTGATTATTTTAACTGATCAAGCTTAATTTTTTTTTTGCGATAGATCAAGCTTATTTTGTTTTAATTAACCTTATTTTGTGGTTGGTTTTTTTTTATTTATTTATTTTTTTGTAATGTCGTGCTCGTGCTGTTACTGTGTTACATTTAATAATTAAATTTTGCTTGGTAATTTTGCTTTAATACAACAAGAAATGAATGAACGAGGCACTATTTTCATGACTAGACATGCAAGTTGCAACCCTACGCGCGCAACTAACATAATTAATTGCATTAATAACTTTATTCTTGTAATAGAAGAGAGGAGAACAAAATAAAGTTACCTTTGGGGTTGGAGAGTTACTCTACTCGTAAGTCTCCAACTCCCAACCTATAAGTTGGGTTCAAATCTCCAGCCGGCTCCCTATCTCTCTCATTTGTTTCTTTTGTAATTTGTGTGGTATGAACTTCCACCATTCCTTTCTCAGGTCTTTAATGGCTTCTCAAAAAGGGGAATTAAAAAAAAAAAAAGGTTAACTTTTTAACTTTATTTTGACGAATAATAACTGTAAATTCTAACTTTAAAAAAAGTTCCCTTAATGAGTTTCAGAACTTGAAAATGACCCATAAATTAGGAATCAATTAGTACAATTTATTGAACCAAATACTAGTAAATAGGATAGCAATGAAGTTGTTAAAAATATTGAAATCCGCCGTCGACCGCAACACATGCAGTTCAAATGATCAATCGAAGAAAACGACTGATGATATGTCGTCCGCTTTTCACGGTTCAGTTCCCGTGCAGGCGGTCATATGGACTGCACCGTACAACTATGATGGGGTTTTAATTTTGTATTTATGCATTTGACATCACAAAAACAGTCCCAGTCAGCATAAAATTTTTAAACTTCACAATCACAAAAATAATCTCACAAATCACAAAAATTTTAAATATCACAAAAATATCATACCACATCACAGCTGCAGTGCAGGTGCCACCTGCACTGGAATTACATCCCGCTTTTCATGTCTAACCCTTACGACACTACTATATACACACATACACTGCACTGCACACACCAATATTTTCATACATATTAATGTATCATTCCAATATATAGCAGATCACGACAAGATTATTGGTGGCCGGGCCGGTGCCGATCGTCGGGGATGAAATCAAAGACGACGATGATCTATCTTGCATTGACGCTACTTCTCCTCCTCTTGGAGTTGGGGGGCAAAGCGTTGGCAGATGAGACGAATTCTGTGAAGGCCGACGACGACGACTATTGGGCAGAATATTGTGAGGAAAATTGTAACCGGCGGTGCTCGAGGGCGAGCGCGAACGTACGATGCCTGAAATATTGTGGGATCTGCTGTGGGAAGTGCCGGTGTGTGCCTCCAGGGGATTATGGAAACAAAGATGCTTGTCCTTGTTATAGGGATTTGAAGAACTCCAAGGGTAGATCCAAGTGCCCTTAGCTGCATCTACCTTGATTATTATGCATGCATGTTTGTTTATGGATTTACTTTTATTTGATTTGTGTGCTTCAACAAAAATCATTCTATATATATGGAATATATATATATATATATATATATATATATATATATGCGGTATGAACATCCTTTATACATTTTCTGTTGCATATTGTTTACATACATATCAGGAAATGGAAATGGTTGTAAAGTCCAAACCCCCAAAATTATTAAACCTGTTGTTAGTGTTCATCTAGTGTACCTCTGTTCCCTCTTATCTTCAAAATTTCCTCCTTCTAATTTGTTTTTTTTTTTTTTTAAATCAATTTCCTTCGACCTACAAAATTCAATAATAAGACCACCTCCACCAGACTTCCGATCCAAGTATATAGAGCCCCACCCCAAGCTTGTGTCCGAACAAAATTCACCCAAGTTTAAGACAATAGAAATTTGGGGGCGATATATGCCCATTGCAAGCTCAACGGCATTCCTCACAGTCATTGTTCTCTTCTCCATCTGATATATGTCCATTCCTTTCTTGAGAAAAATAAATAAAATTTGATATAATTGATCAATATATAATAAGAAATGGATAGGAATGCAGTCGAAGGGTATGTTTGGGAAATAATTAGAATTTAGCGTCTGGAGTTTGGAGTTCAGAGTCTGGAGTTTGAAATTAATGGTGAAAAATAATTTTCAATTTGAATAATGGTGTTTGGTAATGCAATTTTAAATTAGAGTTTAGAGTCTGTAGTTTGGAAAGCTAAAAGCTGGGGGAGAGGAACGTTCAGAGTTTAGAGATTAGATATTAAAATTTGGCAGTTACTGTAATTAGTGTTTACTATATATAGGATTTTAGGCTATTTTTAATATGTATTTTAAAAGCTAAACGCTAATCGCTAGCGTTTTTTCCCAAACGCAGCCGAAATCGAAAGCGTATTCGAATGCAACCTGACTCAATAATTAATTTTAACAGCTATATACAAATGTTTAATTTATTCTATTAAATAATATACGTATATATTGCATTATATAAGAAAAATCAATTATTCCCTCTAGACATCACATAAATGATAAAACATGTCTAATATTACAAAAAATGACGTATACTAACACTATATATTGGCATTATATACATGCATGGCACAATATAAAATATTAAAGATAGTAATAATGTCACAAATCTTTCATGGTAAGTCGACACACCATATTCATGTTACTATATATATTATTCAATTACATTAAATATATGTATTGTGAAGTAGATTTTATTAATGTTTACAATTTTGTCATATAGATTATTATTCAGAAAAAAATATATATATTGTCATAGATTATGTAATTTGGTTTGATTGAGTTTAATTACTATTGAAATGTTCAATATTACAATTTAGTATTTTACACTTGAACGTTTGATGCTAATTTTTTTAACTCACAACTTTATAATTGGGTTTATTACTTTTTTTATCCTTCATTTTTTTTTCTCCTTATAATTTGTATGATACAAGTTTTCACCAATCATTTTAAACAAAAAGACCGGGTATCTTTTGTAAAAAGATTTTTTTTTTAAAAAAAATAATAAGGTTGGTTAGCATATTTTTGTCGCATAGTGTGTATACATATTAGAAAAGAAATGGAGGAAATTCATGTCACAAAGTTCAAAGGTGAGAGATAGAACATCGAGTGGGGAATCGAATTTCTAACAAAAATACTAACAGACATGGATTTGACCACTAGATTAAGAGCCTGTTTGTTTTGCCTTAATTTTTCTCCTTTTGACTTTTGCTTCTCTCAAAAGTTCTTTTGAATTTTTTTAGCTATTTGTTTTGACTTTTTTTTAAAATAAAATGAGAAGCAAAAGTTAAAATTCTCCTTTTTTTTAAAGTAGGTAGGGGATTACTTTTTTTAAAAGGAGAAGTCATTTAGTAATAAAAATACAAAAATAACTCTATTTAAAAAGGAAAAACAATTAATTATAAATATCCTTAAAATATTTATGTCCATTTTAGTAATTTTAATCGATCAAAAGTCCTTCTACGTACAATTCATCCAAACATGTTTCCGTTGAAAAACAACTTTAATAATATTCATCCAAACAATTATTTGAACTGCTTTTGCTTTTGAATTCTCCTTCTCCCTCCTTCTCATTCTTCTACTTACTTCTCCTTTTTTCACAAGCCAAAACAAACAGACCCTAAATTCTCTTCCCCAATTAGCGTTGTTTTTAGTAACTGATATTAAAGTAATTACCATATGTATATTATAATATGTGATTTTTAGTTGAAGAAAATCCCATTGTTTATATATGTCATGACTCATGAGTGGGTTATGATTCAACTCTATATATTTGTTGGCATACCTCGTGTGTTATTAGGATTATTTGTCCATCGTGACAAAATATCTGTCTAGAGTAAAATTCAATATGGCCAATTTCAGGGTTCTCAAATTCTTCCTTATCGCTGTCTTCTTGCTCTTGTCAGGTAAACGACATGTTTGTCTATTGTAATGAAAATTAAATTTGCATTATTATGATTGAAAAAACAAATGAAGATTTCGATCATTTTTCAATTTACTTGTAAGAATAATTTCAAAACACACAGCTCACCTTGTTTTTTCTTCTTCCAAAATTTGTAGTTTTGGCATTTCCAAAGATGATGGTTGAAGCAAGAGATGTGTACGAGACCACCTCTGGAGGGGTGTCGAATTGCCCGAGTACTTGTTCGAATGATCAAGAATGTATTAGGGCAGGCTGTGGGAATGCATGTTTGTTCGTTTTGGGAAGGTTCGAATGTAGAGGTTGAAATTCTTTGGGAAAAATAATGATGCTACTTGATTGCAATAAAAAAAAAAAATATATATGACGTGGGTTCTTACTCGAGCTGCGCAATATGTAAAAGTAATGGAGCATATTGATAACTACATAGGCAAATTAAACAACCCCAAACTATTTGTTTAATTGCCTGATGAATTGGATGAACCTTCAAGAATTTCCTCTTGAAGCATATAATATTTTGCTGTGTTTCAAAGAGTGATTCGACTTTAAACAACACTACTTTTTTCCTTTTTTTTTTTTTTTTCCATTAGTGATTCTAAGAATGAAGACACGCGTACTGATGATTTATGTAGAATCTTCTAATTAAGGGTCTGTTCTACACACAGCTTCTAGAATTTTTGGGAGCTTTGAGGAGCTTTAGCTTTTAGTTCAAAACAATAACCTCGTTCTGCACACTAGCTTTTGAAGGCTTTAGCTACGAATTGCAGCTCCAAAAAGCTCTACAATCAGAAGCTCCCCTCAGTAGCTTTTGGAAGCTTTCAGAAGATACTTTCCAAATTTAATTAATTTTTCTCTTCAAATTATAATTTTTTTTACAGCTACAGCTATTGTACCGAACACTTATGCAAAAACTGATAGCTACAGCTCCCAACAGCTACAACTCCTTACAGGTGCAGCTCGCAGCTACAGGAATACAAATCAATTTTAAGCAAATATGAGAATAAATATTAAAAAAATGTTTAAATAATTTAGTATTTTTAATTGATTTTTAAAAATTAAATTTCATATATTTTCATTTTAAGAATACAAAATATCTCAATTTATAAAATAAAATATCTATATAAAATATTTAGGTATAAAAGACAAATTAGTATAAAAGTAGAAAAAATGAAGGTGGTAATCTTACAATACCTATTTTCTGAGTGGGAATGTGATTCTCACTCAAAACCCCCAAGATTCCCACCTCGGTGGAAATGTGGCATTCCCCAATGAAACATTCCCTCGAACCAAATATGGACATGTTTCAATTCATAGCCACATTCCCCATGGAAATCTTGGATTCCCTTGAACCAAACGCCCCGTAAAATTTTTAATGTTAACTAGATTACACACTACAAGGGAAAAAAATTTCCCTACCAACTTTTTCCGAGTACAAGTACTTCCTTTTTGAAAATTTCCGAGTACACCTACTCCCAAACTAGTACACGGCTTTTCCCTGCTCGCTGAAAATGGCGGAGTAAAAAATGGATTAATCCATTATAGGAGTAAATTTCCGACTCTGCTCCATTATAGGAGTAAAAAATAGTACAAGTACTATTCACAATACTTTTTACTCCTCTTTCTTGTAATTACTTTATTTTGAATAAAAAGTTGATTATTTTGAACAATTATCACAGAGAATGTTGACCTTGTCGGGTGGGTTTGGATTTCTTTAATAGGAAGTTTGTAGATGTTGGTAGCTGTAACAGCTGCAGCTATCAATTTTTATATTAGTATTGGAGAAAAATAGATGTATTTGTTATAAATTATAATTTGAAAAGAAAAACTAATTAAATTGTAAAGTATTTCATCCGTTCCATTTAACCTGTCATGTTTGATTTCTGCACACAATTTAATTCACATTTTCAATCATTAATATCGCAAAATATATACAACAAAAAATTGTGAAAAATGAAGTATGTTCTAAAACTACATGATTTTGTGATTCTAACAATACCCAACTCGACTATTTTTTTCAAATATATTCTTGCTATAACATTGAGTCAAAATTAAATAATAAACAGTATCAAAAGTCAAACAACATAAGTAAGGTAGACGGAGGGAGTAGTTCACAATAGTTGCTATAAAAATTTCGCATTGTTAATACTTGTATTGTGAGGGTGTTTGGATTAGCGATATGAAATAGATTATTTGATTATTGCGTTTTCAAAACGCAAATAATCAGGTTTGCAGCACCTTTTTTTAGCGGTTAAACTGATTATTTGCGTTTTGAAAACGCAATAATCAGATAATCAATTTTCTTGCAGCTTATCCAAACACCCTCTGTATTGTCCTCCCTCCCTCTGTTTTCATTCAATATTTCCATTTATAAAATTTTACTTTAACATTTATTGGAACCGGGGTTGATGATTTAACCTAGTGGTCAAATCCTCCGACTTTCGATCCTCATCTGGCCTCCTATCCTCCCATTTATAATTTGTGTGACATGGGCTCCCACCATTTTTCCTAATCTGTACAGGCTGTTCCGCAAAAAAAAAATAATAATAATAATAATAATAATAATAATAATAATAATAATAGGAACCCATATTTCATCATATTTCATCTTTATTTGTAGCGATAACAATGGGTGTTCGGGTCAGAACCAAAAACTGAGCAAGACCCGAGATTGGATCGGGTCTTGATTCTTATAAAATTGGACCCATAACCGGTTCATTATCATCCTTAAGGATGACAATAGGTCAGGATCATACCGAAAACTGCACCAAACCCGAACATCGAGTTAGGTGTCTGAGTCTTGCGATACGATCCAGACCCCCCATTGCCATCCCTGTTTACTTGAGCCCTATAGCCCTATACGATGAAGAAAAAAGGGCATTGCACAGATATGGCATATTTTGATTAATCATTTTTTTTTATGAGCATTGAAGGTCTGAGAAATGGGTGGTGGGAGCCCATGCCACACAATTACAAAGAGGAATAAAGAGAAGGGACTGGTGGGAATCCAACCTCCAACCTTCCAACCTTCCGTTGGAAGTCAATGGACTTAACCACCTTGCCATGGATCTTATAGGATACGTTCTTGAAAAATAAGAAGGATGAAAAGATGAAGAAGATGGATATGGAAAAAGTGATGGATAAGGAAGCTACCAAACTTGAATCAAGCTTTGAAACGATGAATGAAGGTTCCCCGTCTCCTCCACAATCTTCAACAATGGTGTAGTCTCCGGAAATAGCTTCGAGTCTCCGGAACCGTGACACTAGCTCAAGAACTAGCTTCAACGAAGAGGTTGAGATTTCTCTCGGGTGAGGATTTTCGGTTTCCTCAAAACTCTCATTGATCTTTGAAGGGAAAAGAGAAGGTGCTTAAAAGCAAACCAAACTTCATATTTTCATAATGATTCAAAGATGAAAGAAATACATTCGGATGTCCTATTTATAGAGGACCATTTGATTAGGACCCTAAGAGCCCTTTAATTACATAATTAGAGAACTTAAACAATGATTACCTAATTAATGAAAACAACTCTGCATACGAAAAATAAAACAAAGAGACTAACAAGTTACAAATTGATAGTGCCAAAGGTGTGGGTCCTGCTTGAGACTTTCTTTGGAAATGAGAACAGCAGGTAAGCCATCGCATAACCCATATGTGATGCATTCGGTATATGTGCGATTGAGAACTTTGCCAAAGACAACAGGCGGCGGGTCGAACTCCACGAGCGATGGGCAGCGGATCATCCAATGGCGGTGATTCGGATCCCGTTCTTCTCTTCTACTTGATGGGCTTGAGCTTGGGCCGCGAACATCTCTTTTAATTTTCCAAGTCCATGAACTTGGACACTTGAGAGTTTGTAATGACCGTGGCCATCCGGTCAGAATCCAGATATCTTCCGGCGGGGCTCCAACGAGGTCAATAACGGATCCGGGGCTCATTCTTTGATGTCGTGGGCCTTGGACCTCTCGAGCCCAATTGTCTTTACTCCATTTGGGCCCAAATGTGGTGCATAAACTTTCCAAATCAGATGGCTCGAATTCGCTGAAAGTCTTATCCGAATGATTTGACTGTTTGGTTCTAACTTCCATGTCATTCTCTCCCCCTTCAAAAGCTTTGGACTCCAAAGCTGGTAGTGGGGTAGTAGCGGTAGGATCAACCTCAAATCGATGGCCTGCGTAAACCAAAAGTCCGTAAGTATTGCACTTTGATATCAACTCTAAAGAACATAAATTTGCAATAAAATTATCAGAGATATTTTTCAAGATGCAGATGTATTTTTCCGATCCTGCTTCCGGGATGAATTCAAGTCTCCTTTCGGCAGCAGCTTTGGATTCGAAATCCCTGCAAAAATAAAGAAACGCATAAGATGAATCAATTTTATGATCAGTTGTAATATTTTCACCTGATTGGTTTAGAGAATCCTTTCCTTGGTCTTCAGGGGTACCTGTATAAATTTCAACTTCATTATTTACAGTACCACTACCATAAGATTCAGAAAAATTAAGCACAGGTGAATTAAAACACTGCATGTGAAAGGTAAATCCTGGGATAATTAATGAACAGTATTTTGCCGAACTGGACTCGGCCTCTTTTCCTTTGGGTTTATCTCCCTTCTTCACTTTTCTTACGCGGTTCTTGTAATCTTCTTCTTCTTCTTGTATATCCCGCAATAGAAGATCTCGATCTGCTTTGGCTGCAGCTGGGGAGACAGAAAAGATGAGATGTTTAATACCATCATGCCTAAATGAAATTAAGTTTTCCCTGCCGTAGTATATAACATTCTTATCGAATAGCCAGGGACGTCCAAGTAGTATATGGCATGTGTTCATCGGCATGACATCGCAGAGAATGTGATCTTCGTATGTGCCAATTTTGATTGGAACTTTGGCTCTCTTTGTGATTCGTGCAAGGCCACTGTTATTCACCCATTGAAGTCGATATGGCTCCGGATGATCTTCAACGGGTAATCCCATCCTGCGAATAACATATAAACTCACAGCATTAACACAACTTCCACTGTCTACAATTAAATAGGAAGGATTATCTAAGATTGTGCATTGACAGTGAAAGAGATTCTCCCTTTGTTGTAGACCAGGTGTTACTTGGTCTGTTTTCTGTGTAGATTCGGGAGCTCGGGTAACCACATAAGAAGAGTACTGATGGTCAGGACTTTGGGAATATTCTGAATAAACACTTTCTTCCTGGTCAGTTAGATCTCCATAATTTGAATCATCATCATAGCTCGCAATGGTGGATGGTCTAGATATGGCTTCCTCAGAGTCGGAAAAATTATTTACGCTGGATTTTGAACTTGGTTGTTCTTCTGGCCAATTGCCCTTGCTCCAACTCTGGTTATGAGCTCCATATGCACCGGTAGAGTTTTGCAAGTTCACTTGAACGTTGCCAAATAGCTCACCACTGGATGATGTGTTTCTTCTTGTGATCAGTCCTGTCCCTTTTCTCGAACTTCCAACTTTGGCTTTCCCGGTTTTGACCTGCAATCGTTTTTCAACAATTAATGCATCGGATATTACTTGGTCAATGTTTTCATACCTGACTTGCATCTGATTATAAATCTTTGCGCGTAGGCCTGTCAGGAAATGTTTCCATTCTCGCTCTACAGTTTCTTGTATGCCGGCTTGTTGCTTCAACTCCTTCAGTTGTTTGGCATACTCCTTTACAGACTCAGTTCTCTGCACAAAATTTTTGTATTCCTGCTCAGCTTGTTTACGTCTGTCACGTTCAGGACCTCGTGCCTTTGGTGGGGTATGATAATCATCTTCACCAAATGTCACTGTTAAATAATTTGTCGCTTTATGCCCTAACTTAGCGTAGGGGTGACATGATGGAATCTTCTCTGCATCAGTTCTTTTGACAGTCTTGATAGATTTTCCTTTTTCAGCTTTGGTGGCGGAGACTCTCGTGACCTTTTGCAACTCAGCGGGTGAGTGTGCCCGCCCTCGATCATAGACGACCTTGCAACTTGCATCAGGAGTAAGCGACACTTGTTTGCTTGAACTCGTAGCCGTTGAAAATTTTGATGGCTTAGTTGGCCGCTTAATCCTGAATTCTTCTTATAGAACATCTGCAATCCGTTCATCCAGGGTATGTTGCAGCTTTTGTTCAATAGTATCCATTACTTGTTCGTAAATGGATTGAGGGTCAGTAATCCTTTGTTCTAGCTCGCCTGCGACAAGATGAATTTTGGCAGTTAGATCATTAGACAATGTATTTATTCTTAAATGAAATTCATCAGATAAATCTTCCCTGTGATGGATGATGGCTTCCGTGACTTCAGTACTCGAAGGTCCTGCAACTTGTTCATATAATTGCCCCTCCAATCTTTCTTCAACCTTTTCCAGATCATACTCCAGCTTGCCATCTATTTCACCTGCAAATTTCTCAAATTCATCTTTTAAAATCTCAATCAATTTAGACTCAATATTTGCAGATAAAATTTCACAATGTTCACAAAGACTGGACTTAATGACTCTGGTTTGGATGTCAATCTCAGAAATTTTCTCATGAAGAATCAGAGATTGTTGTTCTATTTTCTCTTCTGAGTCACCAATGGCTTCATCAATTTTGGCATTGAACACTTGAAATTTTCTTTCTATTTTCTGCTCAGATTGATCAGCTTGCTCCTTAAAACCTGAAAATTCTGCAGTTAAAAGATCAAATTTATTATCAAGATGATCAAATTTCTGGGTAAATTCATTGAGCTGTGAATTCATGTTCTGCATGTTGGTGTTGAGGCTCTTTAACAGCTCCATCATAGCTGATTCAGTGGTACCTGCCATTTCAACAAAATACTAGATATATCTATACAAGGTTAGAAAATAAAAATTCAACACACAAAAGAATTTTTTTTTTTTTTTGGGAGATCTCACTAAATTCTCAACTCTTGTGTCAGATGCCTTGAGTTCGAGCACAGTCGAGATTCTCAGCTTTTTCCAGATAAGATACCAACGATGAAGTGGAGAGGATCGAGGATTGAGTTTATGTACGCACAATGCAAGAAACAAAATGCAATGTTCGACTCAATCAAATAAACGCACGGAGTGTATGCAAAATGCAATGCAAGGATTATGTTCCGGATATTAATCAGCAATTGATCCAAATAATTCCAATCCTCACAATATAAAAGTGAATTCACTAAAATATGAAAAGTGATATCTCACAACACTCGACTCCCAATATTTACTACACAAAGATAAACCCCCAAATTTATAAATTCTAAATTGGTGCACAACATGAGGGAATTAGAAGACTTGTTTTTGGATGGGACCCACGGCAACTCAAATAATTCACAATTGGATTTTTTTTATCATAAAGAACAATTGAGGACAACTTTGATTGTGGGTTCCACGGCTAAAGAAAGTCTTGCAATTTGAAAGTTGGCCACGTGCATAGAAGGGTGGATGGAGACAAGATTTTGGGTGGGTCCAATTTGGTAACAAAGTCTTCAAATTTGGTATGGTACACGTGAGTTTTGATATGGGGTAGTGCTTGACAATATGATGAGGCTTGTGATTGAGCTTGAATTTTGACTAAGTTGTCACACTTGTTCTCACCTATGGTCCCACTCAATTTTATAATCTTACAATTTGAAAATTGGCGTAGGTGTAATCAAAAGCAAGTATTCACTTCTTGATAATTAAGAGGAGCATGATAATCTTGACTTGCCAAACTTGATCCAATTCCTTTTCATTCTTCAAACTTGCGGATATGCTATCAACATCACTTTCAATTGCCAAAATTTTCAAATATGGTGGGTCAAGGCAAGCTAATCAATCAATTAGTCTTTCCAATTCTCTTGATGGAATTTGCCGACAATTTTTTTTTTTTTTTTTAATCTTGTTCCTTTCACACACCTTGGAAACTTACAACTTGGATCAAACTAAAACTCTCAAGAAGAATATGAATGTTGATGAAGAAAACTTTGAATATGGAGATCAATACTCAAGATCACTCAATACTCTTTTTGGAATATTAGAATGCAATTTGCCAATTAAGCTCAAGAACAATATTCCAAAGCATTACATGAACATACAAGATGCCAAGAGAGTGAAAACTAAGCACAAACACAAGATTAATACGTTCAAGAACCAAAAGTGGTGGAATTTTCGAGTTTGAGCTCAAGAACACCAAGAACTTAAAAAAATCATAACTTTCACATACGAACTCAGAATTGAGCAAACGATATATGAAAATTCATGTATTCGAAGAGGGGAATCTAAATAAGTGCCCAGATTTCCTTGATTCAAATTAATGAGTTTGCAACAGCCCAAAACAGATTCTGCCCAGATTTTCGAGTTTTTGCCAAGAACACATAAACTTCAAATGATCATAACTTTGTCATACGAACTCCAAATTGAGCATATCATATATGAAAATTCATCTACTCGACGAGAGGATTTCAAATATATGCCCAGATTTCTAAGACTCCAAAAAATGACTTCAGAAACGACCAAAACAGTATGCTGTTCATGTTCAGATTTCAGATTTTCGAAAATGGTGATATTTTTGGTGTTTTTGATTTTAAAGCTCAAGAAAGATCCTATAGAGGCTCTGATACCAAATAAATTATACTGCCATGGATCTTATAGGATACGTTCTTGAAAAATAAGAAGGATGAAAAGATGAAGAAGATGGATATGGAAAAAGTGATGGATAAGGAAGCTACCAAACTTGAATCAAGCTTTGAAACGATGAATGAAGGTTCCCCGTCTCCTCCACAATCTTCAACAATGGTGTAGTCTCCGGAAATAGCTTCGAGTCTCCGGAACCGTGACACTAGCTCAAGAACTAGCTTCAACGAAGAGGTTGAGATTTCTCTCGGGTGAGGATTTTCGGTTTCCTCAAAACTCTCATTGATCTTTGAAGGGAAAAGAGAAGGTGCTTAAAAGCAAACCAAACTTCATATTTTCATAATGATTCAAAGATGAAAGAAATACATTCGGATGTCCTATTTATAGAGGACCATTTGATTAGGACCCTAAGAGCCCTTTAATTACATAATTAGAGAACTTAAACAATGATTACCTAATTAATGAAAACAACTCTGCATACGAAAAATAAAACAAAGAGACTAACAAGTTACAAATTGATAGTGCCAAAGGTGTGGGTCCTGCTTGAGACTTTCTTTGGAAATGAGAACAGCAGGTAAGCCATCGCATAACCCATATGTGATGCATTCGGTATATGTGCGATTGAGAACTTTGCCAAAGACAACAGGCGGCGGGTCGAACTCCACGAGCGATGGGCAGCGGATCATCCAATGGCGGTGATTCGGATCCCGTTCTTCTCTTCTACTTGATGGGCTTGAGCTTGGGCCGCGAACATCTCTTTTAATTTTCCAAGTCCATGAACTTGGACACTTGAGAGTTTGTAATGACCGTGGCCATCCGGTCAGAATCCAGATATCTTCCGGCGGGGCTCCAACGAGGTCAATAACGGATCCGGGGCTCATTCTTTGATGTCGTGGGCCTTGGACCTCTCGAGCCCAATTGTCTTTACTCCATTTGGGCCCAAATGTGGTGCATAAACTTTCCAAATCAGATGGCTCGAATTCGCTGAAAGTCTTATCCGAATGATTTGACTGTTTGGTTCTAACTTCCATGTCACACCTGGAATAAGTCCTTATCCCCATTTTGATTAATCATTTACTATTTTCTTTCATTTTTCTTTTTCTTTTAAAAAAAAAAAGGTAAGAAGAGTATAGTACTCTACTACGATAGATTAGTCCGAAATCTCACAGTAAGAAATGAAATCATACTTGTATTCCGGTCGGTCTTTGGAGTGTCGAGACTCGAATCGATGGTCTTAAAACAATAGTAAGACCATTGGTGTGAATCGCAATTCGCAAATAGTACTACGAAACTTGTGCAAAGATGAGGGGAGTTGGGGGACCGTTGCTGTGCATCAGCGATCTTCTCAGCGACGTCGGAGAAGAAAATATTGCTGTGCTCGAAGATCTTGCGCCGCCTCAAATTTCCAATTTGCCCCCCTCCCATCTGCCCAACCTCTTTCAGGTACCCTATTTCCCCAATCTTAATTAATTTCACGGTTTCCCTGAATGATCTTGTCGGCGAAATGTTTGTTTTCCATGAATTTCTTCAGGATTAGTTTTTATTTTTACCTAGTTTGGATTAAAAAAAAGGAAAGGAAAGGACGAATTTATATCAGAATTCTTCGTTTGTCAGTTCAGAAGGAAAAGGAAAGAATCACACGAAAATGGGCGTGCAGAAGCTCCGTTCTTTTCTCCTTCGATCTGATCTTTTCCTTCTCGTTTCTATGTGTAGTTAAAATTTTCCAAACGATACGAATTGGTTTTGGTTAATGTATTGGATAGGTTTATTTATTGTACATTCCAAATTCCGAGTGAGATGTTGAATGGTACCAAAATTGACTACTTTGGTGAAGAATTGAAACTAGGATTGGTGAACTTGTAGTTCGATTTTGGTGAGATGACCATTTCATTTTGATAGATGATTTTGAAAATGCCTAATAGTATTCCATTATGTATATAGCCAATGCATTTTTGTGCACGGCTTTCACATTCCTCAATTTACAACACTTAATACCTCACCTCTTTTTCTTAATGTTTTGGGATTCTAATCCTTTCAAATTATTGTTGTTTGCACATTCTAGGAAAACTTCAATGAACTGAGAGGGGCACTTGATGGCGGTGACCACTCTTGGACAGCTCTAACACTCAAGGTTTTTTTTGTATATACTGCTCTATTCTCCAATGAAGTTTTCCTCAATTAGTATTTAATTTTCCGAAAGGGTTTAACTTGGCAGGTCTTTGAGTTTTGATTTCTGTGTTTTTTCTTCAAGCCGGAATAGTTTCTTGGTGTTTACCTTATTGCTTGAAAGTTTGGACATATAGTTAACCAATTATATATATAGATGTTCTGTTTATTATTGAGACGTATTGTCTTTTGTTTCATCTTCGCACAATCAATATGGAAATTCTGAACATATGTAACTAGTATTGTTGTAGTTTTTTGCTGAACTGCTCTCTTCTCCACTTCACATTGTACGATGGATTTAGTCTTGTTAACATTTGTCTTTAC